>AWOL01S0010935.1:98085-121822 GCA_000715115.1 Nicotiana otophora | reverse complement strand
ATCTTCTCAAATTATTTGCACTACTAGCCACAATCATAACTTAAATTCTTGGCACGTTGGCCAAATCAAGACTTTAGGTACACATATGAAACAATTAAAAGTCTTAAGAATAATGAGATTTTCTCACACAATTTGGCATACTATCTTTCATTGAAACACAACTCAAACCCATAACCTTTTAATACGCAACCCACACTTTGAAACTTACGAAAATATTATGAAATTCAATTCCAAGAGAAAAAGTTTAGCCACCATACCTTGCTTTGAGCTTTCCTTAAATTACTACAACGTTCAGGAAATTCTAGCAATCCCAATCTATTTTGAGACATAGAAATATTGAACCATTATTAGGAAGATATTCATGATCTCAGCTCATTTGAGCATTTTATCAACATAAGTGTGCAAATCTAACTACAAGGTTCTTCTACAAGATTTCCTTCACTCCATATCCTAATCTTTACTTATTTAAGCTCAACAATCTTTCCACAAACCTTATTAGTACAAGCATGTATAAATAATTCTCTTATACTCAAGAATCATACTCCAAATCAACCATATTTTACCCAAATTCGAAATTGAAAACTAGGGTATGGAACCTTACCTTTTAGATGAAGATCTTGTGGGTTTTCCTTGTTAATCTTCCAAGATTTGAGCAATACTTGATTAATAATTAGCCTAGGGTTTCCTATCTCTCTAAAACACTCTCCCTTCTCTCAAAAACATCAGATTGTTGCTCAGAAATGGCCCAAAGCATGTATTTAACGAAGTAGGGTCGGGTTTTAAAAACCCAAAAATGGAGCTCCGGAACAGGTTCTGCGGTCGCATATGTGACCACATAATGGTTATGCGGACCGCTTATCGGTCGCATAATTGGTGTCCAAAATGACCGAAAAAATTTGTTTGAGTCTGCGATCACTATACGGTCCGCATAACTGTTATGCGGTCGCATAATGCACCGCAGAACAGTTATGCGGTTGCATAGTCGACCGCATAATTGCTCCCAGATTAACCCTCTCTTGCCTCACTTATGCGGCCATTATGCGGCCCGCATAGTGATTATGCGGTCGCATAATGGACCGCATAAACACGCTTTTCTGCCAAATATTTTCCTTTATTTTCCTGTGCGAAATTTTACGGGGCTGTACACTTAAGTACTTTGAAATTTTTTGGGGTGTTACATTCTGCCCCGCTTAGGATCATTCGTCGTCGAATGAGGGTAAAAATGCGTCATTAGCATCAAATGTGGCCCAACTCACTAGTAGTTTCAAAATTTGGCTAACTCCCTAAATTTCCAAAAATTTTGTTAGAGTTTCCCCTGTAACTGAGCCTATCCACCTGTCAGAGTAACACCAAAATAAATCCTAACACCACATCCACAACTCATCAAAGCATCTCTATGTATATCAACATCACTAATCTCAACATTACATGCATTACATTATCTCAAGCAGCATCTGGACAAGAATCGCACATATATAAATCGTAACATAAAGAGAGTGCCTTTCGATCCACAATCATTTATCTATACAGTCAAGTGAGAACATTTTATTTCCTTAACACTTTTGGCCCTCAATGTGGCCTCCTCGACTTACAGGCTTCGCCATAACACATTAACGGAAACAATCTAAACTCCCAGACTTTTCTAACAAAGATAGCAAATAGTTGCTCTTCACAATCCCATTATCCATTAACTTCACCTTATTAGACGTGGACACATGAAACTCCAGGTATATAGAGAAAAGTAATAGGGAAATATCATACTCATAATTTGCCCTATTTCCTTCAAGATTTCATAAGGCCTAATGTGAATACATATACTTTACCTTCCTTAACAATTCACACAATATATTCATAGAGAAATCTTTAGAATAACCCGTTCACTTTCTTCCATTCTAAATTTCTACGCCGAACACCCTAACTAAAACTTTGGCGACCTCCAACAATTAGTCTAAGATGTGCTAGCTTGAATATGACCATAAAATTTTCTATCCAATATATTTGATGATGCTTCTTCTTTGACATGTTTGAACCCTCAACCCCCGTTGGTTTCTATAAATATAAACAACGAGGTTCGAGATTGGATAAAATTATTCAAAAATCCATCAAGCTACTGAGTACGACATTTCAAGAGGTTATATCCTAAGAGACATGAAGGTTACTACCAATAGTACTGACATGGTTAATCATTGTGATAACTTTATTGACTCGACACATGAGGCACAGAGTTGCCTAGTAGGCATTGATAATGTATGGAACCATGTACATGATCTTGAGGTGTAACAGAAGTGAGTCATTTTAGACATGTGACATATGAGAGGCATAATCAGAGGGATAAAGACATTAGCGTCAGTTATCCTTGGAAGGCTATGAGTCATGAAGAGGACAACAATAATTGTTTCATTCCATACGTGCCTTGTTTAGCAATAGTAGGCCTCAACGAGAGATAGCAGTTATGTGACACTAGTTGCCTTTTGGAATGTAGGGAAAATCAGTTTAACCCGAAATGAGAATATTCTAGCACCCTGAATATGATATGGGTTTTCAAAATACATGAAGTTGCATTATACTCTTAACAGTAACTAGCACAATGAATCTATGCCATAAGCCTACGGGGATGAAAAAGAAGTTGAACATTTGTGATATTATTATCATTCTGACAGCTTAACCCTTCACAATAGTTGATCCTATATTAGAGGACTAGAGATACAACAAACTTGTCTTTCAAATCAATATGGTCATTATAAGGCTGTTTAACTTTCAACCAAATACGAGTGAAATCATGTAGATAGGACATCTTAATGTTTGGATGAAATCATGTATTGGTTAGAGAGAATGTACACTTTGTTGCGAGATAGACATGTTTTTTTTTGCTATAACAACTCTCAAGCTGCAATACTAGGCCAATTCATGGGCAACTACAATGCTAGGAACAATGTGAGTTACTTACTGGGGTATGCTCTAGGTGGACATGAAAGACATATTGAGATGGGCGAACAAAAAGGTTTTCTTGTGACGAATTTGTGAAAATTTCAAACTTCCTAGAAACTTTATGCACAGAAGTGACCCTTTTCAATTTACATGTACACATGTGATAGGTGTTGAGATATGCTCTCATGTTATAAACAGTGAAATGGATTAATGATAATGCTCACAAAGGAGTAAAATGATTGTTCTAACAATAGGAGCCACAAACACCGGAGAGAAAAGAGTGGCTCAGGAAGGATCTCAACACTAGATTGCTTTACATTAGAGATGATACCACATAGGTAAATATTACGATGGTGTGTGCATAGGAATAAGTGAGCATATGTTATCCATTTGAATCAAAAGGTTCTGTAAGATATTCATTAGGTATAGTCCCTTGTTGAGAATTTAGGGAAGCAGTGGAAAGTATTAACCTAGGGTTATAACCCAATTCAAGGAATTCATTATAGAACTTAATTTCTCAAGAGGTTGTAAATAAAAGAGAATTTTGATAGAGAGGCTTCACGAATACTGCGTCTCGTTCAAAGATTAGATACAGATAACGACTCATAAAGTTGTTCCAGTTCTATCCCAACTTCCATAGTAACATAAGGAGTGATATATGACAAAGTGGAATCGGGATCAATAAGAGCATACACATCATGAGATTAGACAGTCAATATACCTGTAACCACATCTGGATAAGCCTCAAAATTTCGACGCCTCCTCATAGAATAAAACCTGCTGGGCCCTCCCGGGCTCTGAATACCACCCCTAGCTTCTCCATGCCCTACGGGCGGTATAGTGCCTCTAGCTGGCGGTATAGTGCCTCTAGCTGAGTTCATTATAGAACTCAATTTCTCAAGAGGTTGTAAATAAAAGAGAATTTTGATAGAGAGGCTTCACGAATACTGCATCTCATTCAAAGAGTAGATACAGAGAACGACTCATAAAGTTGTTCTAGTTCTATCCCAACTTCCATAGTAACATAAGGAGTGACATATGACAAAGTGGAACCGAGATCAATAAGAGCATACACATCATGAGATTAGACAGTCAATATACCTATAACCACATCTGGATAAGCCTCAAAATTTCGACGCCTCCTCATAGAATAAAACCTGTTGGCCCCTCCCGAGCTCTGAATACCACCCCTAGCTTCTCCATGCCCTACGGGCAGTATAGTGCCTCTAGTTGGCGGTATAGTGCCTCTAGCTGAGTTCAGTATAGAACTCAATTTCTCAAGAGGTTGTAAATAAAAGAGAATTTTGATAGAGAGGCTTCACGAATACTGCGTCTCGTTCAAAGAGGAGATACAGAGAACGACTCATAAAGTTGTTCCGGTTCTATCCCAACTTCCATAGTAACATAAGGAGTGACATATGACAAAGTGGAACCGGGATCAATAAGAGCATACACATCATGAGATTAGACAGTTAATATACCTGTAACCACATCTGGATAAGCCTCAAACTTTCGATGCCACCTCATAGCATAAAACTTGTTGGGCCCTCCCGAGCTCTGAATACCACCCCTAGCTTTTCTACGCCCTGCGGGCGGTATAGTGCCTCTAGTTGGGAGAGGTGTTGTGGATATAGTAGCTATGGAACTGAATGGTTGTGTCGCTCCCCCGCCTATGCTCTGACGAGATGAATGACAATCTCTATGAATGTGACCCCTCATAACACACTTGTAACATACATAGGTACCACAGTGACATACTCCCGAATGACATCTCCTACACTTCACACAATGAGGATGAGGTCCACTAAACTGACTCGTCCTACTGACCTGATATTTACCCTTTTTGCATACATTATAAGCATCCCTTTTATCCTTTCTCCAAGCTTCCAATGCGAGAGTAACATTTCCAGCACCGGATTGTTGTGTGGGCCTTTGGAATTTCCCAAACATGTCACCCTTAATATGCTGCTGAGCATACTCACCACACGACGCCAAATGTTCCTTCCAGCACATCGGGCAGACCGGGATGGGTGCACCCAAACTAGGGCATTTGTTCTTATTGTGCCCCCTCTTTCCACAGCCATAACATATTTCAAGGGTCATCCAACATATTTCCAAGTGGCTTTTGATGCAAATCACACAATCTAGTTCATTAGTACCAACAACCCTCTTTCGTTTATTAGATTCTATCACCACACGATCCGGTGGTGCGGTGACATTGGTAGGAATAAGGACAATTCCCTTAGCAATAAGTTCTTCCAATACCTCTATGTCTCGACGCATTCTCCTAACGAACTCTTGTGTAATCTCCCCCAGATTCAATGGCGCGGTCATTCCCTCTTTGCTACTTCGAACTCGTGGATTACTCAGCTGGAAAATGAGACATAATGAGAAATTTGCTTCCTATCTTGAGCTCTATCGCACGATCTGGAGTATCAAAGAAGTGTGAAATTCCTAAAGGTCTATATAGCCTCCTCATTATAGATGTGGTCGACAACACACCGATAAGAAGGACACTACTAGACACGGCTCCGAGACATCCTAGGACACTTTAAAACTATAGGCTCTGATACCAAGTTTGTCACGCCCCAAACTCGGGGAGCGTGACCGGCGCTCAACCGAGAGAACCCGGCTGAGCAAGCCTGTTAGATTTTCTTCTACCCAAACTCATCCATAAATGAAGAGGAGATGTACTCCATTCATCAAATACTGAAAATATTTTATTAACAACTTCCTTTTTATTCCCATTAGCAGCTTCATTCATAATTTCCAAAATATTACGAGTTTATAGAATTAATGAAAAATATGATTTCCAAATACCAACATTTCTAGTTCAATTCCCCAATATCAACCACAACCCACAACCTGTCTGCGGAGCCTCTAAATACAATAGAAGAGTAATATGGAAATGCCGGCAACAAGGCCCCGGCTATACCTCAAAACACAGTACATGAGAAACAAAAGATACATGACCTTGAAATGAAGTGGGGATCACCAAATCAGCTAAAAAGAGTGCACTGCTATCACTGATCAATATCGCTTGCTGTAGAACCACCTGTATCCATTAAAGATGCAGTGCCCCTGACAAAATGGACGTTAGTACTGTCGAATAACACTAGTATGCATAGCTAAAAGTCTTCTTTCAAAATAGAATGTCCATATAAGAAAAGGCAACACATACAAACAACAAGTCATAATCAACAATATCCAAATGTTCAGTTAAAACATAATAATTTTCAAAATACGAACTTCATGTACAATTTTGGTTGGGAGATCATTAGCATCGATATACCACCGTCTTTGTTAGCACGGAGTCGGATCATGCTCAATTGGCTAGGTCATCTTCCCACGAACAATGTGATTTGACATGTGATGCGAAAGAAAGTTGTTACCAATAGTAGTACCACCATATGCACAATATGGCGTCTGATCTCCACCCGATCAGCTAGGACGCCTTCCCACATATGACGTGTGGGTTGACTTTTCCAATCCACAAAGGTTCCAGTTTCATCCCAATTAAGGGAAATAATATCATAATTTCCAAAGGTTCCAATTTCATCCCAAATAAGGGGAATAATCCCAATCCATCCCTACACCGGCACGTGTAGTTTCAGGTGTGGGCCTTATGACCCACCCTTCCTCAGTTTTGCTAATGATGCTCCCAAAAAATATTTTTGATTTGATTTGCAAATAGAAATACCATAAATACCATTGTACTCACCTCAACATATTTCACATTGTATAAATTCTCATTAGTATTTCCAGTCATTCACAACGACAATATTTCCTTGGCTCATTAGGCCATTCACAAGATTCTTTATTCCTGGCACGATGGCTGTATTTCATATTCCACACTTTCACCTCTTTCAATTTCAAAGATCACCATCAAATATCAACATATAGAAAATTTCCGAAATCATATACTTCCAATCCATTTGAAATGGGAACTTCAAACACAAATGGTTTCTTTCCAAAGAATGAGGCATACCAACCAACAATAGAAACACACATGAAAAATTATAAACGGTCAATACACCATTTACTATTGCAACACTCTTCCCCAGCAATGACAATGTACAATTTCAACACATGAGTATATAGAACTCGAATCACACTAGATATATTTATAAAGCAAAGCATTAGTTAAAGCAACCACTAATGGGCATGAATTGAGTACAAAAGCTTTTAGGCAATTCTATCTTCGAACTCATTTGTTTAAATAATTGAGTCGAGGCTCATTTCATATTCTTTATCGCATTTTTTCAAATCATTTGCACTACTAGCCACAATCATAACTTAAATTCTTGGCACATTGACCACACTCTATATCCCTAATTAACCTATTTCACTTCCAACCATCTTTATAGATTATCAACAATAAGACATTTTCAAATCAAGACTTTAGGTACACATATGAGCAATTAAGAGTCTTAAGAATATTGAAATTTTCTCACACAATTTGGCGTACTATCTTTCATTGAAATACGACTCAAAGCCATAACCTTTTAATACGCAACCCATACTTTGAAACTTACGGAAACATTATGAAATTCAATTCCAAGAGAAAAAGTTTAACCAACATACCTTGCTTTGAGCTTTTCTTAAATTATTACAACATTCCGAAAATTCTAGCAATCCCAATCTATTTTGATACATAACAAAATTGAACCATTATTAGGATGATATGCATGATCTCAGCTCATTTGAGCATTTTATCAACACTAGGTGTGCAAATCTAACTACAAGGTTCTTCTACAAGATTTCTTTCACTCCACAATCCAATCTTTACTTATTTGAGCTCAATAATCTTCCCACAAACCTTATTAGTACAAGCATGTATAAATAATACTCTTATACCCAAGAATCATACTCCAAATCAACCATCTTTTACCCAAATTCGAAATTGGAAACTAGGGTATGGAACCTTACCTTTTAGATGCAGATCTTGTGGGTTTTCCTTGTTAATCTTCCAAGATCTGAGCAAGACTTGATGAATAATTAGACTAGGGCTTCCTCTTTCTCTAAAACACTCTCCCTTCTCTCTAAAACATCGGATTTTTGCTCAGAAATGGACCAAAGCGTGTATTTAACGAAGTAGGGTCGGGTTTTAAAAACTCAAAAATGGAGCTCCGGAACAGGTTCTACGGTCGCATATGTGATCGCATAATGGTTTTGCGGACCGCATATCAGTCGCGTAATTGGTGTCCAAAATGACCAAAAAAATATGTATGAGTCTGCGATCACTATGCGGTCCGCATAACTGTTATGCGTTCGCATAATGCACCGCAGAATAGTTATGTGGTCGCATAGTCGACCGCATAATTACTCCCAGATTAACCTCTCCTGTCTCACTTTTGCGGCCATTATGCGGCCCGCAGAGTGATTATGCGATCGCATAATGGACCGCATAAACGCATTTTCCGCCAAAAATTTTCCTTTACTTTCTGGTGCATACCTTAAACACGTATACCTACTCTGGCACCACGAAACCTTGAATTCATTTGTGAACTTTTACGGTGTTGTACACTTAAGTTCTTCAAAATTTTTCGGGGTGTTACACTTGCCTTTAACATTATTTTGTTTTAAGGCATCGTGGGGATTCGGTGTTACCGAAAAATTTCTCCAAAGTAGTTTAGGTTTATAGTTTGTCGAGGACAGCCTTTAGAAATGGTTATAAATATTTTTTTGAAGGCCTTGTTTTTGTTACGGGTCTCGGATGTCTTCGAGCCGTGTTAATATGGCCGTAGACTCTTTAGTTCGGGTGTCGCCTAGTAGGTTTGTTATCCCGAGTTATCCGGACATGCTTAAGATAACAGTCCCCGAGTGGGGGTGGTCGTGGCCTTTGAAATTAGGGCAATGCCAAATAAGCTTTTGTGCCCTCGGATTTTGTTAACCCGGGAATGGCCTTGGCCTTTTAATTCTGGCAATGCCAAATAAGCTTTTGTGCTCTCGAGTTTTGTTAACCCGGGAATGGACTAGGTTTTTTAATTCGGCCAATGCCAAATAAGTTTTTGTGCCCTCGGGTTTTGTTAACCCCGGGAATGGCCTTGGCCTTTTAATTCTGGCAATGCCAAATAAGCTTTTGTGCTCTCGAGTTTTGTTAACCCGGGAATGGACTAGGTTTTTTAATTCGGCCAATGCCAAATAAGTTTTTGTGCCCTCGGGTTTTGTTAACCCCGGGAATGGCCTTGGCCTTTTAATTCTGGCAATGCCAAATAAGCTTTTGTGCTCTCGAGTTTTGTTAACCCGGGAATGGACTAGGTTTTTTAATTCGGCCAATGCCAAATAAGTTTTTGTGCCCTCGGGTTTTGTTAACCCCGGGAATGGCCTTGGCCTTTTAATTTGGGCAATGCCAAATAAGTTTTTGTGCCCTCAGGTTTTGTTAACCTGGGAATGGCCTTAGCCTTTTAATTCGGGAAATGCCAAATAAGCTTTTGTGCCCTCGGGTTTTGTTAACCTAGGAATGGCCTTGGCCTTTTAATTTGGACAATGCCAAATAAGCTTTTGTGCCCTCAGGTTTTGTTAACCCGGGAATGGCCTTAGCCTTTTAATTCGGGCAATGCCAAATAAGCTTTTGTTCTCTCGGATTTTGTTAACCCAAGAATGGCCTTGGCCTTTTAATTCAGGCAATGCCAAATAAGCTTTTGTGCCCTCGAGTTTTGTTAACCCGAGAATGGCCTTGGCCTTTTAATTCAGGCAATGCCTAAGTGGCAGTCCCCGAGTGAGAGTGAATATTCGAACTCGGATTAAGGTGGCCCTTGGGCTCGATACCTTTAGGGGATCAGGTGTAAGAAATTCCTTGAGAAATGCAAGAAACATTTTAAAGGACAAGATGTTTATGTGCAAAGAAGAGTCCTTTTTTATTCTTGTGCATAATAGTTGTACATGTATACATATTTTGTGCTAGGGCTCGAGCGATCTGAGTGGGCACGGTTCATTTGACCGTTTGACCTTTACAATAAATCCTATTGATCGAGACCATTTAATCACGAAGTTTCTTTCCTTGGTAAAACTGAGCTCGATATCCGAGGGTATTGCTCCCTAGTGTTTGGGGCTAACCTGATCCTTTTGGCCTCGAATGTTATTGTGATCATTGTCACCGGTTTGTTGGCACGATTAGCATGATCATTGTCCGAGGGTATCAACTCTTAGTTAGCACGATTTACTTGTTGCCTTGTTAAAAACCTTGCCGGAAACCCATTTGGGACAAAGTCAGTTCAAGGAAAAAATAGTACAACGCGTGCCTTCAGACCTAGGATCTCGTATCGCCCCTTGTTGGTTACCTGCAAGTGCCAATTTAAAATGTAAATAAAAGAAAGAATGGGGTCGTTAGCAGTAATATTGCTTCAAGTGATTTATATTCTAGTTATTCGGTAATTGCTCGTCGTTCATCGTTCCGAGCTTGTAGGATCCTTTTCGGTGATCTTGATAATTTCGTATGGTCCTTCCCAATTCTGGCCTAATTTCTCTTCGTTCGGGTTTTGGGTGCTTAGTGTGACCTTTCTTAGTACCAAGTCCCCTGTATTGAAGTGTCGAAGGTTGGACCTTTGATTGTAATATCTTTCGATCCGCTGTTTTTGGGCGGCTTCGCGCCTTTCATCTAATAGTTCCAGGCTCGTACTCATAGCCTCGTCGTTCGATTTCTCTGTTGCATATCGGAATCTGATGCTTGGTTATCCGACCTCGATTGGTATTAAAGCTTCGGTGCCATAAACCAAAGAAAACGGGGTGGCCCCTGCACTGAACTTCGAGGTTGTTCGGTACGCCCATAGGACTTCAGGTAGCATTTCCTTCCACCTTCCTTTGGTGTCTGTTAACCTCTTTTTAAGACTTTGGAGTATGGTTTTGTTTGTAGATTCATCTTGTCCATTCCCACTAGGGTGATAGGGAGTGGATAAGATCCTTTTGATCTTATGGTCTTCCAGAAACTTGCTTACTTTGCTACCAATGAACAGTTTCCCGTTGTCGCACAGTATCTCGACCAGTATTCCGAACCAACATATGATGTGGTCCCAGATAAAATTGATGACTTCTTTTTCTCTTATATTCTCATATGCCTATGCTTCCATCCATTTAGAAAAATAGTTAGTCATAAATAAAATAAATTGAGCCTTACCGGATGCCCGTAGAAGGGGGCCAATGATGTCCATCTCCCATCTCCCATTTCATAAATGTCCATAGGCTCATTGAGTTAATCTCGGTGTGGCCTTCTTCCACCACCGACTCATAAGCTGTACGACTTCTCCCGAGTTGAACTCGTCGTCTTCGACTAATGACCCCAAGTTTGCGAGGGCATCACCTCGCTCTTTTGATCCCGAGGTACATGTCGTAGACTCCATTCTTTGAATCGATGTAATGTCACCTGTAACTTGTCCAAGTATCTTTGCATTCGTTCTTCTCCGACATCGAATGTTCCATTTATTTGGTTTAGCACGAGGAGGGAGTCACACTTGGCTTCGATCACTTCTGCCCCAAGCTCTTGGCTAGTTCAAGGCCTGCAATCATGTCCTCATATTCGGCCTCACTGTTAGTCAATTTCACAGTCTTAATAGATTGTCTAATTATATTACCTGTTGGTGGCTTTAGTACGATGCCAAGTCCAGACCCTTTTGCATTTGAGGCGCCATCCGTAAAGAGGGTCCAGATTCCCGAGGAAGTTCCTGAGTTAACCAATAGTTCTCTTTCGACCTATGGTATTAGGGCCGGCATAAAGTCGGCCACAAATTCTGCCAAAATTGGAGACTTGATGGCGGTCCGAGGTCGGTATTCAATATCGTACCCACCTATTTCTACGGCCCATTTGGCCAACTGACTCGAGAGTTTGGGCTTATGCATAACGTTTCTTAACGGGTAAATAGTTACGACACATATGGGGTGACATTGGAAGTATGGTTTTAGCACGGCATAAAGTCGGCCACAAATTCTGCCAAAATTGGAGACTTGATGGCGGTCCGAGGTCGGTATTCAATATCGTACCCACCTATTTCTACGGCCCATTTGGCCAACTGACCCGAGAGTTCGGGCTTATGTATAATGTTTCTTAACGGGTAAATAGTTACGACACATATGGGGTGACATTGGAAGTACGGTTTTAGCTTCCTAGAGGCGCTTAGCAAAGCGAGTGCCAGTTTTTCTAGGTGAGGATACCTAGTTTTGGCCTCACCTAAGGTTCTGCTAACATAGTAAATTGGAAATTACGTATCTTGCTCCTCCCGAACTAGGACTCCACTTACCGCTATCTCCGAGACCGCCAAATACAAGTACAATTATTCATCTGTCTTTGGTGTGTGAAGCAGTGGTGGGCTCGATAAGTACCTCTTGAGTTCCTCCAAAGCTCGTTGGCATTCCGGGGTCCACGAGAAGTGATTCTTCTTCTTTAACAGTGCGAAGAATTGGTGACTCTTGTCGGATGACTTCGAAATAAATCGCCCTAGGGCGGCTATGCGCCCGGTTAACCTTTGTACGGCCTTCATGTTGTCCACGACCGTGATATCTTTGATGGCTTTGATCTTATCGAGATTGATCTCAATTCCCCGATTGGATATTATGAATCCGAGGAACTTACCCGACCCAATTCCAAACTCATATTTTTCCGGGTTCAGTTCCATATTGTATCGTTTCAGTATACTGAAGGTCTCCTGCAGATGTTTTAAATGGTCCTCTGCTCGTAGGGACTTAACAAACATATCGTCAATGTAAACTTCCATTGACTTTCCTATTTGTTCCTCGAACATCCGATTTACTAGGCGTTGGTATGTGGCACCGATATGTTTTAATCCAAACGACATTACGCTATAATAGTATGTGTCGTATTTGGTGATGAAGGAAGTTTTTCCTGATCACCCGAGTCCATCAGTATTTGGTTGTACCCGGAATATGCATCGAGAAAACTAAGGATCTCGTATCCCTCCGCGACATCAATCATGTGGTCGATGTTGGGCAAAGGAAAAGAGTCTTTGGGATATGTCTTATTCAAATCTTTGTAGTCTACATACATTCTTAGTTTATTCCTTTTTTTAGGGACTACCACTACGTTCGCTAAATAATTCGGGTATTTAACCTCCCGAATAGACCCTATTTTAAGAAGTTTAATTAGATACCTCGTCTTTGATGAAAGCATGCTTGATCTCGGACGAGGGTCTCCTCTTTTTCTTGACAGGGTGGAACTTCAGGTCTAAGCTTAGCTTGTGAGTAGTTACCTCAGGTGGGATACATGTCATATCTAGATGGGACCAAGCGAAACAATCTCCATTAGTTATAAGAAATTGAATGAGTCTTTTCCTGGGCTCGGAGTTTAAACCCGTGCCCAGGTATACCTTTCGATCGGGAAAGTGTTCACTTAATACGACTTGCTCCAGTTTCTCGACCATTGATTTTTTAGCGTTGGAATCGTCAGAGGCTATGACGGATCTGGGAACCCCGTAATCGTCGCCCTTGTCTGCCCTTCGAAACTCAGATTCCATCGAGGCTGGTATCAGTGACTGCTATTTGTCCTTACTTTTGACCATCGGATCATTTATCATCGAGAGTATGGATGCCAGAATCACCTCGTCGATTGCGATCATTTCTTTGGCGGCTGGTTGTTCCACATAAACTGTTTTGGTTCCCCATGGCATCAGAAATTTTAGCACCTAGTGTAATGTCGAGGGTATTGCTTTCATGTTGTGAATCCATGGTGTTCCGAGCAAAGCGTTGTATCTCATATCCCCTTTGATCATATAGAACTTGGCTTCCTGAACTATCCCAACGACATTTACCGGTAAAGTTATTTCCCCTTTTGTGGTCTCACATGCCATGTTGAATCCGTTCAGGACTCGGACCGTTGGTACGATCTGATCTTTCAGGCCGAGCTGTTCCACGACCCTTGACCGAATGATGTTGGTCGAGCTACCTGGATCAATTAACACACGTTTAACTCGAATTTTATTTACGAGTACAGATATTACCTGTGCATCATTGTGAGGTTGTACGATCCCTTCCGCATCCTCGCCGTTGATAGATAAAGTTCCTTTCGGTATGTAGTCTCTAGTTCGCTTCTCCATAGTGATGGATACTTTGGTGAGTTTCAACATCGGCTCCTGTGGGATAGCGACTCCACTGATGATCATATTAATGATGTGTTGAGGTTCTTCTTGTTCTGTCTGTTTGTTAGAATCCCTATTCCTAAAGTGGTTCTTGGCTCTGTCGCTCAAGAATTATCAAAGGTACCTATCATTGAATAGACGAGCTACTTCATCTCTCAGCTGCCGACAATCTTTCGTTCTATGACCGTGAGTGCCATGATATTTGCACATCTGGTTAGGATCCCTTTGGGTTGGATCAGACTGTAGAGGCCGAGGCCACTTAGAATCTTTGATGCGCCAGATAGATGATACAATGGCGGTAACATCGACATTAATGTTTTATTCCGATAGCCTAGGTACTTCTTTAGGCCCGACGGACCTATCGAAGCCATTTTTGGTCATGAGACCTCGGTTGTCTTGACCTCGGTCATTTCTCCTTTCGTTTCTCATGGAGTTTTGCCCGGACCCACTACTTCTCCGATCTCTATTATATAGCTGGTACTGATCCCTGTTTTGCCTCGGTTCATGGTCGATGTCTCTCTTAACTCTGTCGAGGGTTCTGACGGGATAGGCAGACCCCAAAGGGACCCCGAGTTGATCATCTTCAACTCTGATTTTTGATTAATACCGGTTATGCACGTCGGCCCATGTAACGGCCGGGTATTCTATCAGGTACTGCTTCAGCTGCTGTGAAGCCACCGAGCTTCGAATATTAAGTCCCTGAGTGAAAGCTTGAATAGCCCAATCATTAGCGACCGGTGGAAAATCTATTCGTTCCATTTGAAAATGGAACACAAACTCTCTGAGCATCTCGTTATCCCTCTGCTTTAGTTTAAAAAGGTCTGACTTCCTGGTCTCGACCTTTATAGCACCAGCGTGTGCTTTTACGAAGGAATCTGCAAGCATAGAAAATGAGTCAACAGAATTAGTAGGAAGGTTGTGGTACCATATCATAGATCCCTTTGACAAGGTCTCTCTAAATGTTTTCAACAAGACAAACTCGATCTCATCATCTTCCAAGTCGTTCCCTTTGATGATGCATGTATAAGAGGTCACATGCACGTTTGGGTCAGTCGTTCCGTTGTACTGAGGGATTTCGGGCATGCAAACGTTTGTGTGGATCGACTTCGGCCACGCTCGGGGGAAAAGGCCATTGAATAAATTTCTTGGAATCCAGGCCCCTCAATATCGGAGGTGCTCCTGGGATTTGGTCGACCCTGGAATTGTAGGTTTCCATATTTTTATCATTGGCTTCGATTTTCTTTTCCCCTGTTTCTATCCGTTTCGTCAATTCTTCGAGAAATTTTAAGATCTCGGGGTTAGTCCCCGATTCACTCTCGCTCATTTTTTCCGGGATTGGTTTGTTTCCGCGGATGGCTTCACGGGGCAGATCGGGTTCAACCCTGCTCGGTGCCCGACTTTAGCTCTGTAACTGAGCTACCGCCACCTGTTAAGCTTGTAGCATTTCAAAGATCATCTGTAGGTTGATCCCGTCTTCTTCAATGTTTTGTGTGTTTCGAGATACCGATCGAGTTCCACCACGGACGCTATTTTCAGTGTCGGTAGCCACATGTGAATTAACGTCAATTAGATTTAGGATCGAAGTTCCAACGGGATCAGCAGATGGCCCTTCGTTACCGGCGCCATGTTGTTATTCTCACCTTGATGACCAGACTCGATGTCGATACGTAGGGGTGCCGATTGAGAGTTTGGCATTTTTAGCCACAAATCAAAGACACTTCAAAGAGCAAGCATAATGTAGTGTGAGTTATAGAGATTTGTATCAAATAATCACTATTATCCTTAGCCCCACGGTGGGCGCCAAACTATTTACCCTCAAAATCGGATAACAATTAAATTTGTAAGTGGTTTAAAGGATATGTGGATTAACTTGATACAAAGCGATAAATTAGCTTGCAATTGAAATAAATAACGATAAATTAACTGCAAACCACATGAATTGGATGATTTCAGCTTAGGAAAGGAGCCACCCTTGAGTTGAATGCACTTTTATTGACACAAAGATAACAAAGAAATAAGAATTTTGAGGATAACGGTAATGTATAACTCATAAGTATATATTACAATGTCCTTAATGAATTGTCAAGTTCCCTTTTTATATTAGGAGAGATTTACCTTTTAAGGTATTATTTTATTATTCTATAAAAGGCAAAAGTTCTTGATTTGCTAATCGTTGGTTCTCTTTTTGAGTCGTTCCGTGATTTTTGCCATAATGATTGATTAATGACTAGAATTACGGACCCCTATCAGATGAGTTAGCAAAGCTTTTTTCGAGACCGTTAGAAACATGACCAATTACGCTTTCGGTAAATTCAAGGGCAAATATGATGGTCTCGATGACTAATTTTGACAATGCTTTGGGTTCGATCTTAATCACCATGTTCGATCTTGGCTGATTGTATTGGATGTTAGATCGATCTTCGAGCTCGACTTTACCTGATCACAGATATTTCGACCCTGGCCTAATTAGGGAGTTTTGGAAGCTCGATCGAATATCGAGCTCGGTTTTATCCGTATACAAGTTTACTTTTATTTTGCTAAATTATATTTTCAACACACCTCCTCATATGCTAGTCTAGTTCATTTCTACGAGTCAAACATGTATACTTTTAATAACAAATAATGATCAAACCCGAACTTAGGCAAAATTACTTTTAGCTTGCGGCAGATAATCACAAAATATATATAATTTATATATTTTTTGTATATATATATATATATATATAAATATATATATTTCAATTATTATTTTGGAAGGGCTATGCACTGTCATTTTCTCAAAATTTAAACTATTTGAAAACGCGCACTATTATTTGCCTAAATAACGTATGTGCAAATAGATGCAACAAAGTTTTTACAAAGGGAGAGCAATACTAGACTCTAGTGGTGTGGTATCATTTAGAGTACCTTTTACAAATATCAATAAACAAAAGTCAAAAAGACCAACCACACACAAATCTACAAAAGATAGTAATAAACAAACAGCCAAACAGGTCAGCTCTGTGGTCCTACTCGTCTCTCAGCAGTCACCTTATTAATCTACATTTACTCCTCCTCCTTCCTTTACTCTTTCATTTCCCATTTCACATTCATGGCCACCCAAACAACACAAACAAAACAAACAGTTTTTTGTTTTCAAGAATGGTAAGCAAATAGTAAAGTGGGACTTTTTTGTTTTAGCAGCGTGAAAAGGAGACCTTTTTTGTTTCTTTTGGTGAAATCCCAGATTAAAAGGACCTGATTCTTGAATTTCTGATACGGGGTTTTAGCATTTTTTTCTTTCGAAATGGTAAGCAAATGGGGGAAAGTGAAATTGGCTCTTGGTTTGAACCTTTGTGCTTATATTCCCAAAAGAACAATGGATGATAATGATGACAGTGGCAGTTCAACAGTTTCTGAGTCAGAAAGGCACTCCGGCGCCGCCCTTTTGTCGCCGGCGACGGCTGATTGGGACATTCCTCCGGCGACTCCAAGGTCACATGGGTTGAAGTTGTCCAAGAGCTTAAGTAGATCTTCTAAGGTTTGTTTTCCTTTTTTTTTAAATAATTCCTTTTTTTGTTTTCTTTATATTTTGGATGGCTATATTAGTGATTGTAGCTGAGGAAAGCTGTGAGCTTGGAAAAAGGAGGATTTAATGAAGAAAATTTCTAATACTAGTGTTTGTTTGGTAATGAAAACATGAATTAGAAAATTTAGTATCAGGATTCCGGGGTGTGGCCTGACTGTCAATAAAGTCGGAGTTGAAATTCCACTAGAGCCAAAGAAAAAACACTAGGTGATTTCTTTTCATTTGCCTAAGCTTTGGTGGGCAGAGTTACTTGTTACATGCCCTAGTGGAGATAGCAGGTACCCTGAGGAAGAATCGAGATGGACTAGACACCACCGTCATCAGAAAAAAGAAAAAAGGAAATTTGGGTCTTTCATCAATATATGAAGTGTTTGGTGGGAAAGGAACTACTAAAAGGGGAAGGAAATGGGTGGAAAACACCGAAACTTTTACCCCTCTAGTTTATTTGGTGATAATTTTGTTATTATTCTATTGAAGTTTGAATTTGCAATGGTTTAGTCTATTGTTTAATTTCTGCTTCTGCTGTTGCTATATGTCTATGCAAATTGTTTGAAATTACTGACTCCAGAATCAGTTCTCATTTTTTTAAAACTCTTGTTACTTTTCAAAGGTGGGTTGCTCTGATGGTAAGCACCCTCCACTTCCAACCAAGAGGTTGTGAGTTCGAGTCACCCCAAGAGCAAGGTGGGGAGTTCTTGGAAGGAAGGATGCTGAGGGTCATTTGGAAACAGCCTCTCTACCCCAGGGTAGGGGTAAGGTCTGCGTACACACTACCCTCCCCAGACCCCACTAGTGGGATTATACTGGGTTGTTGTTGTTGTTGTTGTTGTTGTCTTGTTACTTTTCAAGTAGAGAAAAGTAGACCAATTCAAAGTGTTTGTTCTGTAACTAGCCATAATAGTTCTTTTCAGGACCCTTGTCATCTTTACTCGTTCAGGCGATTTAAGCTTTGTTCTTTTCATCACTTTAGAAAGGAAAGCAACTTGTTCAGCAGCATCTGTTGAAAATTCTTTATTTTGTAAACATGTATTCGTATTTTTGCGTTTGTCACCAACATGACCTCTTGTTCGTGTATTTTCTTTGAGTTTCGATGTTTGTTTTATTTACTTACTCTTCCATCTTTATCTTGATCACAAATTATGCCTGGTACATATTTATTTTTTATTGCACAATTTGATCTTTCCAATTGAAAGCCGTTTGATTTATCTTTTTCTGCTAAATCTTCTGTTTCTTTCCTCTATATTCTATTTGAATCATTGACTTAGCCGTGAGATTACCTATTTTTGGTGAATTTATAGACTGCAGAAGAAAACAAAAGTTCCCTTTCTTCAGCTGTCATTCTTTTCAGTACTGGTATTTGACTGATATGGTCCATCTACTTGGCTTAAATTCATTTGTTTAGATGGAACTTTTTCTCGCTTGCATTGTATTTCAATTAAATTGGTTTATTATTCTTTTAATCACCTGACCAGTTTGTTTCTACTTTCAGAAAACTTGCTCGATATGTTTGGCTTCAATGAAGAGAGGAGACGGTCATGCTATATTCACTGCTGAATGTTCACATTCATTTCACTTCCAGTGTATTGCTTCAAATGTAAAACATGGAAATCAAGTTTGCCCAGTTTGTAGGGCCAAATGGAAAGAAATTCCTCTGCAGTGTCCCAGCCTGGATCCTCCCATTGGGAGGGCTAGAGTCAATCCTGTCGACTGGCCCCAAAATAATGCACTAATGACTGTAATACGTCGTTTACCAACAACCCGCCCAACTGCCAATCGGCATATTTCCCCATTATTTCAGGTTCCCGAGCCAGCCGTCTTTGATGATGATGAATCTTTGGGTAATCAACTCAACTCTACTGAGGAAAGTACTTCAGATAAGAGTTTGATAAATGGTTGTGGCAACAGGAAAGTGAAGATTGAAAATTACCCTGAGGTTCTGGCAATCTCAAGGTCTAGTGCTTCAGATAACTTCAGTGTGTTAGTCCAGCTGAAGGCTCCTGGTTCAGTTTCAGTACAAGATCCAAGTGGAAACCAGGTAAATTTGTCCCAGGTTTCCCAAATGCCTCGTGCTCCTGTTGACCTTGTCACCGTTCTTGACATAAGTGGAAGTATGGCTGGCACTAAACTTGCACTACTAAAACGGGCTATGGGTTTTGTGATACAGAATCTCGGTCCCAATGATAGGCTGGCAGTAATTGCCTTCTCTTCGACAGCTCGTCGTCTCTTCCCTCTTCGTCGGATGTCTGAAACAGGACGGCAGCAAGCACTGCAAGCAGTAAACTCCCTGGTTGCAAATGGAGGGACAAATATTGCTGAAGGCTTGAGAAAGGGTGCCAAGATAATGGAAGATAGTAGGGAAAAGAACTCAGTTGCTAGTATAATTCTGTTGTCTGATGGTCAAGATACATATACAGTCAGTAGTACTTCTGGTAGTAGCCAGCAGCAACCTAACTACAAGTTGCTTCTGCCTTTGTCCATTCATGGTGGAAATAGTTCAGGGTTTAAAATACCGGTACATGCCTTTGGGTTTGGTGCCGATCATGATGCTTCATCAATGCATTCGATATCGGAGATTTCAGGAGGAACGTTTTCTTTTATTGAGACAGAAGGTGTCATACAGGACGCTTTTGCTCAATGCATTGGAGGCCTTCTCAGTGTTGTAGTCAACGAGCTTCAGGTAAGTATTGAGTGTCTTCACCCGGGTGTCTACCTTAGCTCTTTAAAAGCAGGAAGCTATCCGAACCGCTTAATGTCTGATCGACGCATGGGAACAATTGACGTTGGAAATTTATATGCTGATGAAGAGAGGGATTTTCTGGTTTCAATCAATATCCCTACTGAATCTTCATGTGCAGAAACATCATTGTTAAAGGTTAAGTGTGTATATATGGATCCTTTCACAAAAGAAAAGGTTTCCGTCAGAAGTGAAGATCTTAGGATAAAGAGACCTGAAAAGGCTGGACAAGAGAGTATTTTGATTGAAGTGGACAGGCAGCAGAACAGGCTTCGAGCAGCTGAGGCAATGGAACAAGCGCGAGCAGCTGCCGAGAAAGGAGACCTAGTTGGTGCAACTTCCATCCTAGAAAACTGCAGAAAGCTGTTGTCAGAGTCAGAGTCTGCTAAATCTCATGATCGGCTTTGTGTGGCACTTGATGCGGAGCTCAAGGAGATGCAGGAAAGGATGGCAAGCAGACATGTATATGAAGCATCAGGAAGGGCATACATCTTGTCAGGGCTGAGCTCACACTCGTGGCAGAGAGCAACAACACGAGGTGACTCTACAGATGGTTCAAGTCTTATCCAAGCCTATCAAACCCCTTCCATGGTCGATATGGTAACTCGCTCACAGGCTACGTTACTGGGAAGCCCTTCAGCTCAAAGACATGTTCGGCCATTGTGGTCATTTGCATCACAACCAAAGCCTAGGTAACAGTTACATAACCAAAGCCAAAGATGTCACTTCTGCTGCTCTTTAAGTCCTTCCTCTTTCTATTACTAATAGCCTTTGGAGTGGAGTGGAGTAAAAGGAAGGATGAGAAGTTTTTGAATATCCGTATATTGATGTCTATGCTTGTAAAGGAATAAACTTGGTGAAATGTGCAATATAGTTTTGGGAAATGGGATGTAAGGGCACACTAGTTAGGTTCTTGTGACTTCATTTTGGTCCTCCCTTGTTTTTGCTGTTTTTTGACTTCATTTTGTTGGGGGTGATGTATATAAGGTGAGATGGCATATATCTCTGGTTATAAGTTTGTAACTGTGGGATTTTCTTGGAGAACTGTCATTTATGTATAAAAAATCATGCAAAATAATTCTTTTCTTTGACTTTCTTGATTATTCCCTCTGCTTTTAAGTTTCAATCAAGAAGCTTTTGCAGTTTTGCGAAAGGCAGTTGAAAAATGAAAGTGGAATCAGCACTGATTGACTTCAAGAATTAAATTGTTCATCTTGTCTGGGGTCAAAGAATAAACATGAAAAGGTCTTTTCATGCTTTTATGTCTTCCTTTAGTTCGGGTGGTGGAAAAGGGTAACTTTTATTTTGAATTTTTTTCTCCATTGTAGAAGATAAGCTACATCTGTGAGGAAGTAAAAAAACACAGAAAAGTGAAAAGCTACTGGACAAAGTAGGAAGATTTTGTTTGGAGAGCCCCATAAGACTTTATTTCGGATTTTGAATCCCTATTAATTTATTATTTATTTTTTGCCCAAGAAAATGCTAACCGGGGGGTTTAAGTTTGGTCGGGGGCCGTTTTGAATTTTTAAAAAACTTCTGGGGCAAACTTAAACATAATAAATAGGGTCTAATTTTGGCTCCAAACCACAGACCCTAAACAGCTATTCTCTTTCTCAACAGAAATATTCTGGTTCTTCAAAATCATTTAAGTTTGGAATGAAATTCAACATCATAATCACGATAAGCAGTGACTAGAAGTAATTTCTTGGAAGTTTCACTTCTTCCATTTTCCTAGAAAGCAGCGATTTTACACTTGAAGAGATATACACGTGTGGAGCCCTAATTTTTTCATTTTTCTGATTTTTTGTTGTTCAGTGTACATTTATGCATTAGTATTATTTTTCTTTCTTATTTGCACACTTTTTATGTCCATTGTGCATAACAGTCATGACAAGAACGAAAAATAAAAGTAAACGGGATGAAATTGGAGATGAAAATAGTATCAGAAACAGTATATCGGTAGGCAAGAGCAATGGACATTTAAGGAATAATAAAGGTCGAGATTAGATGACGAAGAAATAGACAGTTTTTGTGTGTGTCTGAGTTTAGTAATAAACGAAAAAAGATTATTATACACCGATAAAAGAAGAAAATGATGCTGATGATGAGGGAGATGAAATTGTTGTTGATGAAGAAGTAGCAAGGGAAAATGATGGTGATAGTGAGGAAATTCAAAAATATTTTGAAGCAGCTAGACCTTATAACAGAGTTTAAAATTAGTAGTTGTTTTGGCAACTTTGTAAAACTGTCAAAATACTGATTTAGATTCAGTGGACAAATGGTTCATTCACTTCTTCTTCGTTAAGTTAGAAACAGCGGGCGTAAGCAAGAAATGCGAATAACAACAACAACAACCCAGTATAATCCCACTGATGGGGTCTGGGGAGGGTAGTGTGTACGCGGACCTTACCCCTACCTTGGGGTAGAGAGGCTGTTTCCAAATGACCCTCGGCATCCTTCCCTCCAAGAACTCCCCACCTTGCTCTTGGGGTGACTCGAACTCACAACCTCTTGGTTGAAAGTGGAGGGTGCTTACCATCAGAGAAATGCGAATAAATAACTTTAATTATTATATTTCTAAACGAGAAATAACTTTAGTCTATTGATTTTGTTGAGTTTTAAGTTAAAAAAAAGTTCTGAGTTCAATTCTACTTAATCAAAATTTTTAACCACAGACCAACTCTCTCAAATAGTTGCAAAAACAATACATGCTAGTTGAGGTTTGAACTTGATTTTTTAGAGCAAAATCATTTACATAACTGAAGCACCAAGAGACAATCTGTGTCAAGTGGTGTTATTTTTTCCTACTTATCCACCTCCTCACAATGCTAATAACTATTTAGTAAAATTTTCGGATGAAGCAGTGTCGCATGACACCGCTTTGTTAAACGCGCATCGCAACTGGTTAGAAAGTACGGGAAGAAGCGTGAGATGTGGTTCATAGAGGAGGGAGTTCCCTCTTGTTTTGGGCCGAGGGAGTTTGCGCTGGTAACAAGGTTGAATTGCGGGTAATTTTCCAAGGAGAAGAAGCTATTAAAAATCCATAAAAGAGGAGAGAAACTAGAGAACTTTGTTGAAATTTCAAGGCATGAACCCCAAATGCTCACTGATGCTCCTGAAACCGACTTTATTATAATACTTCAATTCGATAAAAATTAAGCAGTAGCCAAAGTAAAATTGCAAAACAAGAAACCAAACTAATTATAGAGCTAATGATCCGTTCCAGTAAGGCGCCATAAGTTAGCCTTTTGCCAATGGTCAAATTCTAAATGAAGATCAGTGCAATTGATGTCAGTGCCATAGTCAACATTATGCTGATGCTTTGCTCTGCAACCCCACTTGTGCCTGTAGTTGTAGTACTAGAATTCTTGGCGTCTGAACCTGCTGAACTAGAAGAGGAAGCTGGAGTTGAGGTTCCAGATG
>AWOL01S0010935.1:72817-83780 GCA_000715115.1 Nicotiana otophora | reverse complement strand
CCGCCTCTAGGACGGCCCCTGCCTACCTGCCCTCTACCTATGGAAGGCCGGACGGCTGGTGCGGCTACTAGTGCTGTAATTATGGGCTGCTGACCCTGCTGCACTGCCTTACCTTGAAGTATGGGACAAAATCTCTTCATGTAGCCAGGATCTCCGCACTCTTAACAACCCCTCGGAGTGGTGGACTGATCCCCCGAGGTCTGACTCAGATGGCTTGAATACCCACTGGAAGAACCCTGGATAGCTAGTGGGCGGTAGGAACTCTCTAGCATGTCGTTGAAATAGGGTCGAACTGGAGGACCCCGAGGAGGCGGCGGTGCTGGATATGTAGACCTGCTCGGCTGACCTCTCCCAAACTGACCTCTGCCCCTAGATGGAGCACCACTTAATCCTCCCGAATGATGGAACCGCTTGTCCCGCGACATCTGCTCTCGGTCCCGCTGACGATAACCCTCAATCCTCCGAGCTATCTCTACAACCAGCTGGTAAGAGGTCCAAATCTCAACATCTCGGGCCATAGTGTCCTGAATACCGGAGTGCAACCCCGCAATGAACCTCCGTACCCTCTCTGTCTCAGTAGAAAGTATCATAAGTGCATGGCAAGACAATTCAGAGAACCTCGCCTCATAATCGGTCACTGACATCTGGTCCAGTCGGAGCTGCTCAAACTGAAACCGCAACTCTTCCCTCTAGGAGGATGGAATATACCTATCCAAGAAAAGACGTGTAAACTGATGCCAAGTCATGGGAGGAGAACGTGTTGGTCTGCCGAGAAGATATAACTGCCACCATCTACAGGCCCTTCCCTCCACCTGGAAAGTAGTGAAATCCACTACGTGGGACTCTAATATACTCATGTTGTGCAGTCTGTTCCTGCACCGATCAATGATGTCCTGGGGATCCTCAAGTCGCTCACCCCCGAAGACAGGAGGGTGTAGCCTAATCCATCTGTCCAGTAGCTTCTGCGGCTTACTGGTCGCAGCCGGTCTGGGCTCAATTACGGCTGCTGCCATTAGCTGGGCTCCGCCCGTGGGTAGTGTGCCTAAGGTCTGATATACAACAGCTGCATGCCCAAGAGCCTGAGCAGTAGGGGTCTGTATTCCCCCTCCCGCCTGAGATGTTGCTGGGTCTGCTGGAAATAAACTAGCCTGGGTCATTGTATCCCTGAATCGTAGTATACGGCCCACAACCTCCTGAACTCCCGGTGCGGACATGAAATCCACCGGGGTTGGCTCTGCTGTAGGCATCTCGCCCTGCTCCTCGATAATAGGATCCTCTACTGGATCCGCTGGTGGTATAGCTGGGGCCACTCTAGGACGTCCTCATCCCCTACCTCGGGCTGGTGCCCTCCCCCAGCCTCTACCTCGGCCTCTGGCAACATGGGGAGCAGCTCATCCCGGGTCTGGAACATCCGCCGTGCGCATTCTCACCATCTGTGAGAGAATAAGAGAAAGACACTTAGTATAACATCAACTGCACGATAGGAGATGAAGAAAGAGTAGTTTCTTAACACCCTATAGCCTCTCGAAGATAAGTACAGACGTCTCTGCACTGATCCATAAGACTCTATTAGGCCTGCTCATAACTTGTGAAACCTATTGAAGCTAATGCTCTGATACCATGTTATGACAATCCAATTCCCCTTATAGGCCGTGATGGCGCCTAACGTTACCCCTAGGCAAGCCAACTGGGAACTAACTCTGTGATCCTCTCTTTTAAAGATTTGAAATAGTTGACTTTTAGTTTATGCATAAATAAGAAGTAAGAGTTTAATAGAAATGCAAGATCAAAATTTTCAAGCAAATGAGATAAGTAAAATAACCCCAAACCATCAAGTGTCTACTAGCATAAATCTCCAAGACCCGGTGTCACAAGTGTATGAGCTGCTAGTAGAATATACAAAAGAGTACTACACTACTGTCCGAAACGAAATAGATAGAAGATAAAGCAAAGGAAGACTCCGGCTGCTTCAGAACGGGCTCGAAAGGCAGCTCACCGCAAAGTCTCGTAGTAGTCAAGGATGCGCGCCGGACTGATATCCAGATGCACCAGCCTCAGATCCTGCACATTCAGTGCAGAATTGTAACGTGAGTACATAAACAGCATGTACCCAGTAAGTGTCTAGTCTAATCTCGAAGAAGTAGTGACGAGGGGTCGACTTCGATACTTACTATGGGCCAACAATAAAATATATAAAATTCTAATTAAACATGGGATATATAAATGACAATAGAACTCGGAAGCAAGCAACAAATAAATAATCATTTCACCGATAGTAAGTACCAAATCAGTTCCATGCATTTAACCGTTTAACCTCTCAAGCCAATTAAACAATATCAATTATAATTGGGCTCCCAGTATTATTATGCACAAATTATGCCGAGGACGTATGGCGCGATCCAAAATACGTATACATATATTGTGTGCACTGTCGAGGGTCGAACGGCACGAACCATAGATGCATCTATTAACCTGCTGAGGCGAACGGACCACTCCCATTAGAGTAGTGGAAATTTACCCCGCTCGTAGAATATACTTGCGACGCGGTTGAATATAGATTTCTCAAGTTATCATAAGATCCCTCAACTCTTTCCAAAACAAGAAATTCAACTGGAAACTTTTAAAATATTGAAATCCTCAATGTCCGCTCAATTCAAGACAATTAGTAAGCATAATCAATTAATGGTGTCGACAAAGCATGGTGTAAACCTAAACTACCTGGACATAAGCATAATTATTAGTTACGTACGGACTCTGGTCACTGCGTGCGTATGTAACCCCCACAAATAGAAGCACATATTAATTAAATTCACCTATGGGATTAATTCCCTCTTACAAGGTTAGAAAAAAGACTTACCTCGTGTAAAAGCCTACTTTCCAGTCCAAGATTGTGCTTAAACCCTCAATTCGGTGCCAAACGACTTAAAACTAGTCAAATGTTATATATAAAAGTCAATACATGCTCAAAAGTTCATGTCCTAATTATTAAAGTGATTACCCAACCCCAATTGAAGAATTCCTAAAATTCACCCCGGGCCCGGATTTCGGAAGTTTTCGGAGGAAATTGTCATCCATAACCTTAAGAAGTCAAATATATAATTTTCATCCCATTCCATAACTATTTTCGTGGTTAAATTCTTATTTTTATCAAGACCTAGGTTTTTCATCTAAACCCATATTTTTCACAAATTTACATGTTAAAATCTACCCATAATCTATGTATTAAACTCATATTAGGTAGAAATTACTTACCCTCAATAGCTAGGTTTAAATCCCCCTTTTTGAATCTCCAAAATCGCCCAAGAATGAAATAAATAAACCCAAAAATGGCTAAGTCTGGATTTTAAAACTCTCTGCCCAATTGCCCTCTTCTTCGCGAATGCGGAACAAACCTAGCATTCGCGGAGGCAATCGGTCCAGGCCCAGGAAAACTCTTCCTACGCGAACACGACAGGGGACCCGCGAACGCGAAGGCTTACCAGCCCTGCCCTATGCGAACGCGAGGGCACCTTCGCGAACACGAAGAGCAATGACACTGATCCGCCCCCCCCCAGGTCCCTTCCTTCTACGCGAACACATGGGGGACTTCGCGAATGCGAAGGACTAATTGCCCCACTGCCCAAATCCTTCTTCACGAACGCGAGAGGGTGTACGCGAACGCGAAGAAGGAAACTAGAACTGGAAAAATCTGGTTTCTTTAACTTGGCTCCCGGTGGTCCGAAACACGACCGAGCCCCTCGGGACCCCGTTCAACCACACCAACAAGTCTATAAACATAATATGGACCTGATCAAACTCTCAGAATGCGTAAAACAACAACAAAACCAAAAATCACACCCCAAAGCCAAATTGAATCAAGTTTTGAACTCCAAGTTTCCAAATCGCTCCGAACGCGCTGAATCATACATAGACTACTCAGAATGACACCAAATTTTGCGTGCAAGTCTTAAATCACCATACGAAACTATTCCCAGGCTCGGAATCCCAAAGGGACCTCGATTACTCCAAAACCTACTCCAAACCAAATTTAAAGAACTTTAAAGCCTTCAAAGAGCCAACTTTCACTATTGGGCGCCAAAACGCTCTCGGGTCATCCAAAACCCGATCCGAATATACGCCCAAGTCCGAAATAATCATACGAACCTATTAGAACCGTCAAATCCCGATTCTGAGGTCATTTTCTTAAAATGTTGACTAAAGTCAAACTTAGCCTTTTAGGTCAACCTTAAGGAACCAAGTGTTCCGATTTCAACCCGAACTCTTTTCCAAATCCCGAACTAACTATCCACGCAAGTCATAAAATAGTAAAAGCACATACGGGGAGCCTTATTTAGGGAAACGGAGTTCTAGAAAGTAAAATGACCGGTCGGGTCGTTACAAGTAAGGTGCACAGTCCAAGACAAAGATATTAAGCATACTTGTTCAGATAACAAGGTCAAAAGCATATATAAATGCACTCAATACACATACAAGGGAGTTATGCAACAAGTAGCATAAACTCGAATGCCTCTACATGAGTTTATAATGGCTATACATGGTAAAGTTTCAAATCTTACATAGATCTGACACCCTTCAAGTGCCCAACAACCTGCTAACAAGTCCCACGCATATATAAAATTCATGAATATGTATATATGGATGATATGCATGAATACCTCCATATAAGTCTAGTATGTCTATGCTATAAAGACTCAATCCTTACAACAATGGCACTCCTAGTGCCCCGATACCCTAATGCCAAATCGCATGTACACCAACAAGAGGATTATGGATCGATAGGATCCAAGGACTCGAGTTTGACCATGTGAGCCCGAGTCATCTATTTATTGACTTTTGAAAATCGAATAAAGATTGAAGCTTTATTGGTTGGATTTAATTTTTATAGCTTTATTTGACCTCATTGAGTATTATTTGGACTAGATTGAACTTGTTTGATAAAGCTACAAAAGGCTGATTTTTAAGAATTGAGCTAGCGTAAGAAAAGGTAAGTATCTTGGTTAACCTCGACTTGAAAAAATATTTTCTAAAATGTACTTATGTGCTACATGCTACGTATTTGGGATTGAAGTATAAGCGAGGTGACGAATGTGTATGCGGGCGCCAAGGTTGTACCATGTTTCGGGTATGTTTTAGTCTATTTTGTGCCTTATTTGGCATATGCTTCCATCACGCCCCAAACCTGGAGAGGCGTGGCCGGAACCCGATGCCATACTTGGCCCGAGCGTACCACTCTGTAACTGTAAACTCTAGAGGTGTATCACTCAACTTCGGCCGACGAGGCCTTATTCTAAATTATATGAAAATAATGTTTATCTCATCTGAGGGGTAGACATATCCAAAATCTCATATACATAACTGTACAGGCTGACGAGGTTGCCATGAATGTCTATAACCAGCAATACCAAATTAAACATTCACACAGGGCTGACAAGGCCACAATACAAATATACAAAATATACAAGACTCGTCTATAAACCTCTAGAGATAACAGAACTATATCATAGTCGGGACGGGGCCTCGACCTACTCATCAAACTTGTATTTACAAAATGGACTCCAAAGTCTAGACCTGGTAACTCCGGGGGAGTGGAGCTTACCAATCAAGCTGATATTTGGCTCTGTCTACTAGGAAGGTATATCCAACTGTCTATCAGGACCTGAAGGCATAAAATGCAGCATCCCTGGCAAAGGGATATCAATACGAAATAATGTATAGAGTATGTAAAGCGATAGAATAACTGAAAGCTGAAACCGAGCTAATAATATAATAACTGAAAGTAATTGGGAGTCAAAGATGATCTAAAGATATGCTTACCTGTTGATACTGACTCAATTCTCTCAATATAGTAAGTAAAATAGCTATCCGACCCTATAAGGCTCGGTATGTGTAATTTATCTACCATAATAAGCTCGCTCATAGGCGCTCGACCATACTAGGATCGGTATCTCAACCATTTTGGGCTCTCTCATAAGCGCTTAGCCACAATAGGCTCGGTATATAACTTACCATATGCTCAGAGGTTGCCTAATAGGGTCCTGCCCATCGATTATAGCTCAATGATGGCAAACATATTGTAATATTATGTGTGTGTGTGTGTATATATACCCTCTGCTCTCATGACTGAAAGAAAACGACACTTAACTGAATATAAAATCCCGATAAGGGAGAATACTATAACTTATGAAACTAAAATAATATACGTGAATTCAGGAGCACGAACTTCTCGTTATCAAACGCATTTAGTTATGGGTCATGCCAAAATTAAGAAAAGGTTTAGCATTAACATACCTCGATCTCCTTGTCTCTTCAATACTTTCCAAGCATTCCACAAAACAACTCAATCTACAGTGTACAACAAGGTCTATGATTAATGCTAAGAAGGAACTTAATTTGAATCTTCTAAGTTAGTAACTTCTCTATATATATTTGGACAACATCTCCCCTATAACTTTGACTTAATCCAACTCCACACATCAACCACAACAACTAGAGCAATACAATAAGAACAACATCAACAATACAGTATAAAATACTTCATTAACAAGTCATCAACATATCACGACGAGCGGTAAGCTCGGATTGAATCCCTTTAATGCCCTTCAACCGTATTATCATTCATCATTTAACTTAACAACATGTACATCATGATATTAAGTACAATTGGAGTACTTCCAACCTCCTATTCATCTCCTAATTCACACTCAAACAGCCCAACAATCCAACAACAACAATAAATACAACTTTCTATTGTTATGTTGTCCTTCCTCTTCTTATTAACAATACCAACATCAAGTTCGACATATAGACAATATATTCATAATAACAACATCATAAACAAGTCATTTTCCATGGTTTCCATTCATTTAATATTCATGAAAACAACCTTTCCAAAGCAGTCCATTAAGAACAATAACATCTCAAACTATTTCAAGTCTCCTCTTGTAGTATCTTGCTCAATTAATGAAACCAACATACACACAACTTCAAGCACAGGTAGTAGAGTATTATACATACCTAAACTGGCAGCAACCACTTGAAATTTATACCGAACATACCTCACAACAATCCTCAATGACAACACAACCTCAAAGAGGTGTTCTTCTTCACTAGAACTAACTTTTAATGTTGAAATATGGTGTAATCACTTTGGAATCATCCTTGAACCCTGGTAATCTGTTTAAGAGGATTAGAAGGAGTTTGGGTATGAATTTTGATCAAAAAATGAGCAAAAATAGTCGTGCAAATCGTTTTTAAAGTGAAGTAGTCCGACAAATGCCTAAGTGGGTCCGTTAGCGAGTTGCTTTCGCATTCTCGCGAAAACGCAAATATCTCTCTATTCCGACGTTGTATTGACGAACGATTTAATGCGTTGGAAACTATACTTGTATATATTCAATTTGTTGGATGGATCACACCATAAATCCAAGTATATTGGGACAAAAGTTCAGTGACATTAGACCCAAATTTCAGTACAATTTAGGCACGTAACTTCTGACGACTTTCATTGACTTTTGTTCAACAACTCGTTTGACTTCAAAAATTAACACACGACTATCATACGACTAAAATAACTCATAACATAACCTTCTTATCATTTTAATCAGCCTAGTCTTACCCTAAAAGTATGGGTTATAACATTCCTAACTTGTCGACTCTCGACGAAACTTATGTTTTTCAATTCGTTTAGCTTCTAAAACCTCCATCCCTCTAGGTACTTATTGTTCATGATCATAAATATTTGTAACCTCCAAGGTAATATGATTAAATTAATTTATGTACTTTCAAAGATGATCATATTTACGAGCTTATATCAGTTGACTTACGATGTACTTTTACGTACGAAAACATGGGGTGCAACATCATTCCCCCCCTTTGGAATATTCGTCCTCGAATATTGACTGATGCACTTATGAATATCATAACCTACAGCTCTTACGAATAATTTAATACTATCCTTGCCATCTAGGCAACTGTTCTGTGAATTAATCCAAAGGTCGGTGCATTCCCCCCTTTAGGCCTCTTTCTCACAGCACGACCTATGATCAGAATTCTTCCAATCTCGTAATTGTTCTTACCTTCTGTCATGAAGCCTATATGACTTTATCCTTGTACGCGCACCTATGCGACTCTTCTCTCTTATTTCCTCCAGCTTTTAGCCAATCTCTAGGTCTCGCTTTGTGAACATATACAGAACTATGACAAGTTGTCCCTCTAGCCATCTATAGGTGTACTGAAGTTCTTCGCTTGGTACTTTGTTGAACATACGACTATTGCTATATTTTGTTTTATAGCCTCGCTTATCTATCCTTATGGATTTACTGCTTCTAGGTAGGTCATACTATATCATAACACTTACTTCAGTTTATTGTTAACCAGGTCTGCTACCCAACTCCAAGTTACTCTCTTGCTGCTTATCCTATATGTATAAATCTAAGTTTCTTAATGCTTCCCCATTACTGTTCATCTTTAGAATGACAGCCTAATCTCATCTCATACTTTGAAACTTTTATCCATCTATTGTTGATTCACCTAAATGTTGATCTATTATCTACCACTAATAACTTGAAACCTCTTACGTAATACATTGTCACTAGGGCTCACGCCTCATCGGGGAACATATGAAGTTATTTGCCTGATCTGCCTAGGGACGATACTATAATTCAACAACCGTATCTCATAGCATTCCAACTTGATTCATCTTATGTGGGGTATTCTATTCCCGTGCAATTTATGAAATCCCTTCTCTTTGAATCATTACTCAATCGAAGGCCTAAACGTCATCCTCTTATCATTTATCATAATTACACTCTTATTATACTACCATGCAATATTCCATCTCTTCTAAATTATCCTAGTCTTAAACTTCTCTGAGTTCATTTAGGCTATACTGAACTTTCTATAAGTTACAAAAACTGTCAACTCCCTTGTTTTGATGGGTTTAATCTCGGGGTCTTACCTATTCCCGTCACCTTCTCACTTACCTTTTCTTATCCTTACTCCTGTCTACCTAAAATCGTGTCGCTCTAGCACACTTTATCTTGCAACCTACACATATCTATTTATACTACTTGAAACCTTTCTTTAACTTGCTAGCACCATAGATTTTATTATGTTATTCTGAAACCTCAAGCAAGACATCACGTCATCTCTAACTCTTCGTTACTCTCTTAACTAGACCTTTCGGTACCTGGAAACCATAGGCTGGAAGATATGCTACTGAAGACACCAACTATCATTTTCGGATACTGAATCATGATGTTTCTATCCCTCTATCTGAAGTCTAGACTATTCATAAACTTCTGGACTTGAGTATCTCGTAACTTCTTCACATTTACCTTACTTACCTTTAAATCTCGCATCGTATCTTCTGTCTCTTTCATACCTCTCTTCCGCAGGTGGAATTCACATCCACACCTTAAACTTGTACTATGATACTTGCACCTCTAGTGTATACACAATCCAGGCGGAGCTTCATACTGACTTCTTATGAGGCTGGTACTCTTCTAACTGGCTTTATTGTAGAGATGTTATAGAATATGATTGTTGTACTACCTCTCTTCTACCTCTAATATTAAGAGTGATTCTGGAATGTTCTGAGTCACGATTTCTATAACTATCTGGGTCTAATAGTTGAACCCCTAATTTACTTAGCTATTGTAACTCTCGGACTTCCTCTTCTCTCTCATCCTTTACGTAGGCTTAAGCTATCTTCAAATCTATGCCTCGGGGTATTAGTTATTACTTTAGCCTTTCGTGGACGCTAAGGAACATTCATGTTATAATATTCTAACAATTCAAGCCTTTGTCTGTGACGTGAACTCAATTATTTCTTTTAACTTATACTAGAGTCTCCTATAACTGTAAGAATGTCAACATATATGCTGCGTGGATAATACTCTAAAATCTTAAGTGCAGTCATAACGTAACTAACTCTGGGTCATAGATCGAATAATTTCTTTCGTGCCATCTCAACTGTCTTTAAATGTAACCAATTACTTTTCCTGGTTGTTATGCCACTTGTTTCATGATTACTTGGCTTATCTTAATGCCCACACACATTGGAATTTCGTGCAACTCATATGATCTCGAATGTTACTTTTGAGTTTACTTCCCGTTAATTAGTCATGATAGGTGCTAGTTTCTTATGGAGTGCATACAATGAATGTTATAGTGAGACTGTTGCTACAAGATCATTTCTTCTTCAGGTTACTATGCTTAGGTTGAAGCCTTCTTCCTTATTTCCTCAGCTAGTCTTTCGTTGTAGTACTTAGGGGAGATTCTATGACTCTTGTAAAGCTACGAGCTTATTACATCGTATACCCGACAGAATTTTTGATGTTCTTACTCGTCTATAATTATCCTTAGTTACTTACTTTGTTCCCTTGTGCTCGTAGGGTTACTTCTTAACTAAAATTTTAATTGCCTCCCTAGTGGCACTCTCTTTAATTTTCGTAACACTTATATGGTACCTTTAACTATCCCAACTCCTATCTGAATATTTATCAAGGATTACAAAGTCGTATCTGCGAGACTAAGTTCCCTATGTTGGGGTTCACTACGTTTATCTTGCACGATCTGCTGATTTATCTGTATCCTCTTATCTAGCCATAACTAGGCTCTTCCTGAATCAACTACTAACTATTCGTTGGTCTATTCTCATATCTATATTCTGCGTAATCTCTCTTGGGTTATTTTCTTTGTCTTAACTTATCTCCCACACTGGCTCTTTATGTATCAAGTGTCCATTCGCACTTATTTATCAACCCTTACTACCTATCTCTGGCCTCGTGCTTGCATAATATTCTATAGTTGTAACATATTTGTAGGATCTGAATAAATGCAATCTCATCCCTTTCGCCTTTTTACCGCTTTCTTCCTTTACCATTCCATAGTTACCTGAATTACTTAACTCCGGCCTAATACTATATCAAACTATCTCCCCTCCTCCTCCCCCCCCCCCCCC
>AWOL01S0010935.1:48300-70980 GCA_000715115.1 Nicotiana otophora | reverse complement strand
CTTTAGGGGAGTACTAACATTTAATGCTGTGAAGATTTACCTGTAGATTGTTTTACCTCTTCATCTTCGGCATCTTTTCACATTTTCAATGACCCTTACTCACCTTGCGGTAACCCTTATGTACCATGGATAACTGAATTTCTCACGTACGAGGGTGACACATGTGTAACTGGCACACTTAGTCCCTTAAGCTTAACTCTTCTCACAGCTTGCTTTAGGGAAGCCTCTTCCTAAATGACCTTTAAAGGTTATACTTATGTTGTTCATTCTATTATTGCCGGAATGCGGTCTCTGAAATCCTCACGATGTCGACTAATATCGAATCCCCCGATCCCTAATTCATGTTTGATTTATCTTATTTACTAGTCCATACTGATTTCTATTACTCCTGGGGTCTAACTTAGCTTTCTTGTAATCACGTTGAAGTCACTGACTCATTTCTCGAAATGAGGATATGACTTTATGGCTTATACTCTTTTATAGTCTCAAGGCCTATCTCCTCTTGTCTTTGCCTTCACTTGACTATAGACTCTGTCATCCTACCATATTTTAATTTACCGTTATCACATCTTACTCATAATGCTTTATTTACTCTCTAATTATTCTCTTGCTAATATTTATGTCTATCACTTATTCTATAACTTCAACAAAACATTCTTTCGCTTTTAGCTCCCCTTGCTCCATCTCACTGGCCCTTCGGGTCGCCTAACATTCTCTTTTTACTAGGGGCGGGAGTCATACTAAGGTAAATATTTATCCCCTCTAGGATTCCAGTGCATGTCTTCTAAAATTTCTGAACATTCTAGTATTCATATCAGAATGTACTATTCTAGAGTGCACCACCTGATTGTCTTAAAAGGAGAACTATTATCATGTTTGCAATATCCTTTGGAAATGTCAACTAATGCTAACAATCCATCCACCATTTTGGGTTACCCTAACCCTATTTGGATCCTGATATCCCATCTTTCTCTTAAACTATGTATGTTAGCTCACATAGGGTATAACTGAGATCGGTGTGACTAATTGTACATATCTCTGTTACCGTTGAAAGTAACTCGGAATGCTTATATTTCTATGCATGAATCGTAAATACTGATACTCTTCACTAACTGGATACATCATACCCTTCTTCACCTTGCTTCTGTTGAAACTTATACTTTTACCTTCTAATACACCCATGGCGTGCTATTTGCGGGGTATGTTAGATAATCTCATCTTAGGGTCGTAAGCAGGAAATTTGCTCATCTGGTATGTACGATCTAATAGGGCCTCAAACTGGGCCACGTCGTCAAGAACTCTCTGTATAACCCTTACTTGCTATTGTATTAGCCCTCTAGCTTGCTGTAATTTTTCTAATTGCAAGCATCTATGTATCATTAGCAAGCATAAGTCATAACTCAAACTCTTATGACTCAGGTCTATAGCACGATTTAGATTTGAAAGAAAGGTAACAGACTCCTAAATGCCTTGTAGCTTCCTTCTTATATAATGTGGTGCACAACACAACTATAAACAAGACTTTACTAGACACGACTTGTAGACTCCCTAGAAAAGAACTGCTTTGACACCAAGTTTACCATGCCCCAAACCAGGGGAGGCATGGCCGGCACCCAGTGCCATACTCAGTCCAAGCTTACCACTCTATAATTGTGAACTCTGGAGGGGTATCCCTCAACTTAGGTCGATGATGCCATATTCTGAATCATCTGAAAATAACGTTTATCTCATCTGAGGGGTAGACATACCAAAAATCTTATATGCATAACTGTATAGACTGACGAGACTGTCATGAACATCTATAACCAACAATACCAAACTAAACATGCACACAGGGATGGCAAGGCCACAATACAAGCATAGAAAATATACATGACTCATCTACAAGCCTCTAGAGATAACAGAACTGTATATGATCGAGAGAAGACCTCAACCTACCCATCAAACTTGTATATCCAAAATGGACTCCAAATTCTAGAACTGGTAACTCCGAGGGACTGAAGCTTACCAATCAAGCTGATATTTGGCTATGTCTATTGGGAAGGTATATTCGGTTGTCTATCAGGACCTGAAAGCATGAAATGCAGCGTCCTCGGCAAAAAGGATATTAGTACGAAATAATGTATTGAGTATATAAGGTGATAAAATAACGGAAAGCTAAAACTGAACTAATAATATAATAACTGAAAGTAATTGGAAGTCAAAGATGATATGAAGATATGCTTACCTGTTGATACTGACTCAACTCTCTCAATATAGTAACTAAAATAACTATCCTTCCCTATATGGCTCAGTATGTATAACTTCACTGTCGTAGTAGGCTCGCTTATAGGCGTTCGGCCATTCTGGGCTCGTTCATAAGCGATCGGCCACAGTAGGCTCGGTATATAACTCACCATCTTATCAGAGGTTGCCCAATAGAGGCCTGCCCACCGATTATAGCTCAGTGGTGGTGAAAATATTGTAATACTGCATATATATATATATATAAAATCTCTTGACTGAAAGAAAATAATAATTAACTGAATATAAAATTTTGATAAAAGAGAATACTATAATTTATGAGACTAGGATAATGTATATGAATTCAGGAGTACGAACTTCTCGTTATGTCTAGTTATCAAACACATTTAGTTACGGGATCATACCAAAATACAGGAAATGTTTAGCTTTAACATACCTTAATCTCCATGTCTCTTCAATGCCTTCCAAGCAGTCCACAAAACAACTCAATCTACAGTATACAACAAGGTCTATGATTAACGCTAAGAAGGAACTTAATTTGAATCTTCTAAGTTAGTAACTTCTCTATATAAATTTGGACAACATCTCCCCTGTAACATTGACTTATTCCAACTTCACACATCAACCACAACCACTAGAGAAATACAATAAGAACAACATCAACAATAGGGTATAAAATATTTTATTAACAAGTCATCAATATATGACGACGAGCGGCAAGCTCGGATTGAATCCCTTTAGCGCCCTTCAACCGCATTATCATTCATTATTTAACTTAACAATATATTCAGAATGATACTAAATACAATTAGAGGACTTCCAACCTCCTATTCATCTCCTAGTTCACACTCAAACAACCCAACAATCCAACAACAACAATAAGTACAACTTTCCATTGTTATGTTGTCCTTTCTCTTCTTATTAACAATACAACCATCCAGTTCAACATATAGACAATATATTCATAATAACAACATCATAAACAAGTCATTTTCCAAGGTTTCCAATCATTTAAAGTTCATGGAAACAATCTTTCCAAAACAGACCATTAAGAACAATAATATCTCAAACTATTTCAAGTCTCCTCTTGTAGTATCTTGCTCAAACAATGAAACCAACTACCTAAACCAGAAACAACTACTTGAAATTATGCCAAACACAACTCACAACAATCCTCAATGACAACACAACCTCAAAGAGGTGTTGTTCTTCACTGAAACTAACTTTTGATGTTGAAATATGGTGTAATCACTTTGGAATCACCCTTGAACCTTGGAAATCTGTTTAAGAGTGTTAGGAGGAGTTTGGAGACGAATTTGGGGCTAACCAATGAGCAAAAATAGTCGTCCAAATCGTTTTTAAAGTGAAGCAGGCCGACCACCGCCTAAGTGGGACCCATAGGAAGTTGTTTGTGCAGTCTCGTGAAAATATGGATATCTCTCTACTCCGACGTTGTATTGACAAACGGTTTAATGCGTTGAAATTTAGACTCGTAGATCTTAAATTTGGTGGTTGAATTACACTATAACTACAAGTATATTGGTACAAAAGCTCAGTGACATTAGACCCAAATTTCAATACTACTTAGGAACGTAACTTGTGACGACTTTCATCGACTTTTATTCCAGAACTCGCTTGACTTCAAAACTTAACATACGACTATCATACGAATAAAATAACTCATAACATAGCATTTTTATCATTTTAATCACTCTAGTCTCACCCCAAAAGTATGAGTTATAACATTCCCAACTTGTCGACTTTCAACGAAACTTATTTTCTTCAATTTGTTTAGCTTCTAAACCTTCCAAACCTATAGGTACTTGTTGTTCATGATCTTAAATATTTGTAACCTCCAATATAACATTATTAACTTACGTTATATACGTTCAAAGATGATCTCATCTCCGAGCTTAAATCAGTTAACTTATGACGTACATTTACGTACGAAAATATGGGGTGTAACAACTTCACTTTATATGCTTTACTTGATTTACTTGTGTCATGACTTTATGTGCATCTTCACATGCTAGTATCATGTTATAGGTATCCCTCTTATACTAGTATAACATGATAGGAAATTATATGTCATATCTTGTTGTCGTATGACTACTTGAGCATTATTACTCATGCTAGAGATCATGTCTAGGCCTTTTGATGATTTATTTGGACATGATGGATATTCGTCAATTGGATTCCCTGTTGTAGTCATGGTCATACGTTATGCATATGCATATACTCCTTCATGTTTATCTCTTTTGTCCATATGCATTATATAAATACTCTTATCTTTTTATCATATGCATGCATCCCTACATATGGATATTCTATATGGACTAAGGTTGTGGCATGTGAGTTGTCCAGATAATTTTGGCACGTAAGTTGTTCATGCATTGAGCGTGCTGGTCACATTCCATTTTACGTGTGGATACGAATTTATCCCCCAAGAATCACTCTTCCATGTTTCTCACGAGTCCAAATATATGATTAGTTTCTAAATCTAAGTCCAAATCAGTACTCAAAACCTTAAAATATACTTTTCTAACTTTGGATAAAAATATAAATTTCTCTTGTTTAATCCAATATTTTGATATTAAATCTAGGGATAGATTCATGTATAAATTATAGATTTATGTTAGAATCACTTACCTCAAGCTTGTAGATGAAGATATAGGTCAAAACCTCTTAGAATCGAGCTCCAAAGTGGTGGAAAATTAAATTTAAAAAAAAGTTTCGAATTTGCCCCTTTATAAATCTAGTTCCAGTGCCACAGGCACCGCAACACAATGATCTGGTCACTATTCCTTTTGCCTTGATGGTTGCAGCGCCACAGGCACTGCAATGCGGTGTCTTGGGCGTCGGCACTAGGTTTCTCCCAAAAGTTGCAATTCACCTCTTCTAAACATATAGAAACTCACCGGAACCCCTCAGGACCCCATTCAAATATTTCAACAAGTATGTATACCCTATACAAGCTTGGCCAAGGGCTCAAAATACATCCAAAAATAACACAACTACGAATTAAGATTCAAACCAAACATGAACTTTCCTTAAGTTCTTCAAGCCTCAAATTTCAAAAAATAGGTCTGAATCACTTTCAAACCCTTTGAATCACCTTTAAACTATTCTAAAAAATTTCAAATAACCTATGTGGACCTATCCAAAGGTTCAATACACCAAAGAAAGTAGAATAACACAAAAGTCAATTCCAAGTCAAACTTATTAACTCTAAAATTCTTCAAATTGCCAACCTTCAACCAAAAGTGTCAAATCCTTCTCGAGACACCCAATACCTAATTTAAATATACGTACAAATCCAAAATTATCATACAAACCTATCAGAATCTTTAAATTATCATACAAACCTTGTTTTCCCAAAATGTTAACTTTGGTCAACTCTTCCAATTTTAAGCCTCTAGTTAGGAACTAAGTATTTCAAATTATTCCAGAACATCTTGGAACCAAAACTAATCATACATGCAAGTCATAACATATCATATGAACTTAGTCAAGGTCTTAAATTACAGTAAGGGATACTAAAACTCAAAATTGCCAGTTAGGTCATTACATTCTCCCCCATATTAACATATGTTCATCCTCAAATTTGCTAAAATTAATTTCAAAATCGTTGAATAGTTGTATAAACTTATTACACATAGTCCCGTGGTGTTCTCGTGTCACCTTCATCCAGGTAACACCGTTAACACATGGTGACTGAAGATTCCTCCTTCAACCTTAGCTTATAAGCCTATAAACTCAACTTCAACATCCAAAACTTCCTTCAAAATTCGATTCTTGAGTATATTCATTGTACCAACTGTAGCGCTCCAGAAACGTTTTGAAATATTATAAGACCATTAAGAGATCTGACGTGTGCTAATTATATTAATTTGGATGTGAGTGTTAATTAATAATATTAATGATATTTCATGAACGTGATAAAAAGTGTACAAGGTGTATTTGAAGTGATATAGGGCCTAAGTAGAGCCCTTGGGGCAAGTCGAGTTAGAAACTACATGATAGACTAAAGCTCCAAATGAGCACACGTAATATCTAATTTTAGATGAGTATATCTCGATATATATAAGGAGTTATATGGTAAACATCCTATCAAATAAAATATCTTCGAGTCTAGTTTCTAACGCTTCAATCTTTTCATCATTTGGACATTTCTACAAGAAGTTATGATCAAATTATAAAAGGCTGGCAGTGAATTACTACCATAGCGTCTAGGTCCGCGTCCGGGCTTGGAGGAGGTATCACGACCCAAAACCCACTATAGGCCGTGATGGTGCCCAGCGTCGCTGCTAGGCAAGCCAACGGTGAACTAGCCATGTATCTATTCTTTTTAATAATTTCAAAATAGTTTATTTTTTTTTTATTAAGTAAATGAGAAGTCGAAAATTATAGTAAAGTAAAGTGTGAACCAATGAAAGAGCAAGATACGGGAAATAAATACAAAAAAAAACATAAAGTGTCTACTAGCATATTCCCTAGACCCGGTGTCACAAGTGTATGAGCAACTAGTAAAATATACAGAACACCTATGCTACTATTTGGAATAGGATAGACAGAAAGTAAATACAAAAGAGAGACTGCGGGTGCTGCAGAACGGACTCAGAGAGCAGCTCACCACTATGCCTCAGGATCACGGGGATGCGCGCCTGAATGAACGCCAGATGCACCAGTCTCAGATCCTGCACAATTAGTGCATAAGTATAGCGTGAGTACATAAATAACATCTACCCAGTAAGTATCCAGTCTAACCTCGAAGAAGTAGTGATGAGGGGTCGACATCGACACTTACTACGGGCCAATAATATAAATACAAAAAATTTGCATAGGTATGGAATATATGAATAATATAAATAACACAATAACCAGCAATGAACAAATAGTTCTTTAACTGATAATCAACTTAAAAGTATACAATTGGCACATGCAAACCTCAGGATCACGGGGATGCGCGCCTGAATGAACGCCAGATGCACCAGTCTCAGATCCTGCACAATTAGTGCATAAGTATAGCGTGAGTACATAAATAACATCTACCCAGTAAGTATCCAGTCTAACCTCGAAGAAGTAGTGATGAGGGGTCGACATCGACACTTACTACGGGCCAATAATATAAATACAAAAAATTTGCATAGGTATGGAATATATGAATAATATAAATAACACAATAACCAGCAATGAACAAATAGTTCTTTAACTGATAATCAACTTAAAAGTATACAATTGGCACATGCAAACTTCAACAATTTAAGGCTATTAAATAAATTATAACCGCTCAAGTCATAAAAATAATATCAAGTGTATTCGGCTCCGAGTATTATCACGTACGATTTATGCCGAGGTCGTACGACCCGATCCAAAATATTGTGTGCACTGTCGAGGGTCGAACGACACGAACCATAGATGCATCTATTATACTGCCGAGGCAAACGACCCGCTCCCATGAGATTAGAGAAGTTTTTCTCGCTCGCGGAAGTACGCGCGACGCGAGAGGACATAGATTTCTCTGAGTTATTATGTATTCCTCAATTCTTCCCAAAATAAGAAAATTAAATTGAAAATTTGCAACTTTAAAATCCCTAGTCTCATCTCTATTCAGGACAATTAATAAGCATAATAAACACAACAGTGCAATTAAAGCATGATATGGATCTAAGACCGCCCGTACATATCATGAAATATATTTACGTACGGACTCTCATCACCTCGTGTGTACGTAGCTCCCCACATAAGAAATACACAACAAAGGTACACCTAAGAGGAGAGTTCCCTCATACAAGGTTAGGCAAGAGACTTACCTCATTCTCAAGCTCACTTCCGGTCCACAAATCCGCTCTAACGCCTCAACTTGGTGCCAATCAATCCAAAACTAACCAAATATTGTATAAATTAATCAATACACACTCACAAGTTCATAATTTAGCCATTAGAGAAATTACCCAACCCAAATTGGAAGATCCCTAAAATTCACCCCCGGGCCCACGTGCCTGAATTTTAGAAATTTTTTAAGATAAACTTTACCCATAATATTACAAACTCAAATATATTATTTAATCCTTATTCCATTTCCAAAAATCGTGGTTAAAATCCAAAAATACCAATTTCTATGTTTTCTCTTGAAATCCCACAATTTCCACAATATTTCATGTATTGACAAGCCCAAATTCGTATATTTAACACACAACTTGTAGAAATTACTTACCTCATAAGTGACGATGAAAATGGCGCTTCAAAATCACTCCAAGGCCGGCTCCCATGGAAGAAACGAAATGAAAATGAGCCAAACTCACGTACTTAACAAGGCCCTCTGCCCAGTGATCATCGCACCTGCGGACGAATTTGCGTGCCTATGAGCTCGCTTCTGCGAGAATAATCTCGCTCCTGCGGAAATCTACTGCCAGCAGCCCATTGCACCTGCAGAAATTCATCCGCTCCTGCGCAATCACAAGTGCGACACTGCCTCGTGCATCTATGCATTTTCCCGCACCTACAGCAGTGGCGTCGCTTCTGCGCATACGCAGCTGCGCTGATCCTCTTAGCTTCTACGACCACATGCCCGGCTCGCATAAGTCACTTCTGCGAGCTTCATCTCGCTTCTATGAAGTCGCTTCTGCGACCAAGGCTTCGCAGAAGCGCTTGCACCGGCAAAACAAAAAATTCCAGCAACTTCAACAAGGCTCAAATCGATCTGAACCCCGTCCGAAACTCACCCGAGCCACTCGGGACCTTAACCAAATATACCAACACATCCCAGAATACGATACGAAATTAGTCGAAGCCTTGAATCATGTCAAACAATATCAAAACTACGAATCGACGATCGAAACCTTTCTTTAAACTTTCAAACATTTAAACTTCGCCGAATGCGTCCGAATTACACTTAAACATCCCGGAATGGCTCCAAATTTTGTGTGCAAGTCACAAATCACTATACGAACCTATTCCACGGCTCGGAACCCCAAACGGACATCGATATCACCAAAGTCCACCTCAAATCAAACTTAGAAAATTCTAAAACCTTCAAAATGCCAACTTTCCACAATAAGCGCCAAAATGCTCCCGGGCGACCCGATACTCAGCCCGAACATACGCTCAAGTCCGAAATCATCATATGAATTTATTGGAACCTTCAAATCCTGATTCTGAGGTTGTTTACTTAAAAGTCAAACCTTAGTCAATTCTTCTAACTTAAAGCTTTCGAAATTAGAATTTTCTATCTGAATTATCTCTGAACTTCCCGAAATTCAATGCCGACCACACATACAAGTCATAATACCTAAAGTGAAGCTATTTATGGCCTCAAACCGCTAAACGACACGCTAGAGCTCAAAATGATCGGTTGGGTCATTACATTCCCCCCACTTAAACATACGTTCGTCGTCGAATGTGCCAAGAACTATTCCAGAGTTGTCCAAAATCACTGTTTAACACCTCGTGCACCTACCAATGCCACCACAACCCATGTGAGCACATTATCTCGAGTCAGACTGAAGATCCTCCCTTTTATTTAGTCAATAAGCCTTAGAATCAAATTCCAACATCCGAAATTCTCTACAAGACCTAATTCTAACATACAAACACCGTATCAATCCCTACACACTGTACCAAAACCTGATCATGCACCTATGCTGAGATCACACTATGCACCGCATAAATCGTCTGCCCATAATAATATTATTCGACCGCAATAGCTGCAATTTCACGAATCGGATGCCCACAATACACCTCACAACACATATAAGCCATGTTCCAACTCTTGCAATACTGCCATGACGAAAGAGATGCGTAGAAACTCATAACCACCCGTTAAATCAATAACTCGCGGAGTTCCTCAGCTCGACAATAACCACTTCCTCATTCAGAACTGAATAGTGACATTTTCCCTTTAATATAACTTTCATAAATTCGATCGCACCGATTTCAGGTCCAATAACCTCGTCTCACCCAGTACAAGTTGCTCAGGCAATAAGCCACCTCAAACACCGACCAAGATCTCATATGACACCATCAATGCGCCAACAAGATACAACCTGAATACGACACATAAGGGAGAACGAACTCTGGAAAAAGAACTACCCGGCCCACATAACGAATAAAACGGCCGAAGAGATGCTATGAACCTTTCTCAGAGAATTAGAAACAAATACATAAAAATAAGTATAGGGAACCGTACTCAACATCTCACTATTGTGGCGTGCAACCCGATCCACACATGATACCGTTGCGGTATGCAACCCCATCCAAACAGCATACCCGTGGCGGCGTGCCACCCAATCCACTCATAACAATAAATAAGTAAATACTCATCGGGACAAAATTCCCATACCTACAGAATACCCAAATATCGGCCACAAGCACGCCAAGTGCATAAATACGACTCTGGGGAGACGGATAGCGCTATGCGCCACAAAACTCGAGCTCGACTACGGTACAATAACGATAAGCTATATGGGACCACAACACACGTACGAATAATAAAGTCGTCTCACAACCCACATGGCATAATTGAGTATTACAGAGAATAGTTGACGACAAGAATAACCCAACACTCGAAGACTCCTCCATAAGTAGTACTATGCTTAATGAACACATCCGATCTGATGTAAATCTACTAGCGGACCTCAAGCCAATTCCGCTTGTCCCATACTGGACTAATAACCTTCCAAGGATCCACAATACCCCTATTCATGACACACACAAGAGACCGTCCAATCCAGAACAAACTCCCACAGTCCACAACCAAAGGAATAGAGCGCCTTTCAGGCATAAACTCTCACATTAGCGATAGTACCAGAATCTCCATACTTGGTTTCAATCCTTAACAATCAAGTGACTAACATGTCACACTTATACAAATTTTCCCATGGGACACGCTCCCACAACCTTCCGCACCAGATAGCAAAGTCTTCACCTCCACACCACCAACCGTACTAATTTTGTAAGGCAAATCAATACACAAAGCCTCTTACACAAGACATCGTTCTCAGGTGACACTAAAGAAAATGTCAGCTTACTCTGAACCTCTGAAGTCTTCCCCCGCTCATCCGAGCGCGTCACATTCTTATCAACACCAAACCTCGACCTTGGTCCTCAACTTCTAAATTTCCATACCGCCCGCTGCATTTACTATGCCGCTACATGAGGGTACAAGAATTCATCAATACCCCTAAACTACTAGTAGAATAAACACTTCATTGGCTAGAAACCTTTCACTTAACTCATTTCAGAAGAACCATTACAACACGCAACTGAATTCTGATAGGCGTATAAAATACAAACCCCAAATCGTGGTCTAAACTGCCATAACTCTTCCGGGATCCATTTACACATAACAAGGCCATTTGAATCAAATACCTCCCCAAATCAATCAAATTATGGTGGCTGTCAAGCTCGCACGTACAACCACAAACCACTTGTAAGCTTAACATGTCGAAGGAACTGATCATTGCCACAATCATGCTGATTCAAACCATTAATAATCGACCTGACTTCTTCCAATTTACTCTTGACTTGCCTTAGAAATAATAATAGCTCCATTCAAAAACATAATGAACCCAATCAGCACTCATCTCGAGTGACCCGAATCACGAGACCACATCGTCTCAGTACCCATGAACCATCTCATACCCTCCTCACAAGCACAATAGCATCTCTAACTTGTACACCCATTCTGAAAGATCTTCCGTGAATCCAAAACTATTTCTCCATTTCTCTAACGCTGCCCCGCAGACCCGATGATAGCATAGAAAATTCCCCAAGTATTCTTCATACTCTGCTGCAAAATCCCGGTCTTCAGCCACACAACGAACACAAAATCCTTAGACACAGTGCTTACATCCTCGAACCCACTAGAACCACTATTGAGGGTCACCCACTCTGACCTGGTCCCGAATATAATCAAACTCCATCGCTCTGCTAGCATATGAACACCTCCAAAGAAGCAATCAGATGAATTCCTTTCCTTGTACAACACATCCACAAGAAGCATAAACTCTGAGTTTTTTTAAAACTTGCACCTGAATCGATAAGGCGAAATATAGCACACATTCATCAAGTTATTTGCTCGAATTACCCCTGATGTTTTCTTTTCTTAGTCATAAATAATCCACCAATGCACCGATAACCAGAAACCGCACAAGCGGACAACCACGTGATCCAATCATATACGGTGGGCTCCCCTACTAAGCTTTAAGCTACCATCACATAATGTAGAACCCACAAAGATTCCTCCTTCTCAATCACCATGATATCGCACCGTTAACCCGCCAAATTTCTCAAAATCCCTTGTTAAACTTTTCATGAACATTCCAAATCATCAGCCACAATCTCATATTCGACCTTATGCCAAGTAGTAGGTAGAACTCTTCGTAGAAACTTCATGAACATTCCAAATCATCAGCCACAATCTCATATTCGACCTTATGCCAAGTAGTAGGTAGAACTCTTCGTAGAAACTTCATCAAAATCACACAACCGCTAACCTTCCCACAGGAGATAGCCCACCTATGGAATTCCATACCGACATCTTCCAATGATACTGCACTAGGTACCACTACTACGAAATCAGTAAACCCTTCTGAGCCCATGCTCGTCCACCGGCTGTAAAAGTCTGTTCATTCCCCAAAGACATCAACTGAAAGTCCGATAATACATTCCAAACTCGAAGTCACGTTACATCCAAAAAATGATAATCAAGTTTTCACACCCCTCTTCATTTCAAGCAAACTCCTCTCTGCCATATTCAATCTTCCTCAGTACAGTAGCCATCATCCCAAATAAAATTCGTAGACCTAGTCACTTTCCACCATGATTCCCAAATAACTCTAAACTTTCTCAAGGCATGTGGCTATGCTTCCACTGAATCCATATACTACTCTGTCACTCCCACTTCGGTTAAACCATCTCTTTTAAGCAACTTCTCGACCTCTTCTTTTCATACTTGACCTGCTAGCAATTCAACCACCGCGAGTCACCTCCCACCATGTCCTTCCTCATTTTTTGCTACCCAAATGTTGCCTCAAATCAAAATCCATCTCTATAGCACCTGAACTGATAAATTACTACCAACTCTAAGCCTCTTCGAAGATCGTCTTTCTCGAGCCATCAACATTAAAAACACCGATTCGATTCATACTTGACTTGCTATTAATTCAACAACCGCGAGTCACCTCCCACCATGTCCTTCCTCATCCTTCGCTACCCAAATATTGCCTCAAATCAAAATCCATCTCCATATCACCTGAACTGATAAATTACTACTAACTCTAAGCCTCTTTGAAGATCGTCTTTCTCGAGCCATCAACATTAGAAACACCGATTTGATTCTAAAACCGCTACACACCGCTATCTCTAACAACCGCTTCTCAGGCACTATTTCACAACACCTTGCCCCGAAGGCAAACCATTGAAGACCATAAGCCGGCGAACCTTAATGTGTTCAAACAAGGACGATGACACCACATCACAAATAAGAATTCTACCACGCTCGAAAATATCAAGTCTCGTTACTCCATCAACCAAAGCTTGAACATTCATAGTCCGATTGCCTTTCCTCCGCTGGAATTAAATGTCGAACCTCTAAACCATGTACTAAGAAATCCTTCTTTCGAGTCATTCACTGCCTCGAATATAAACAAGCACCCTACCATTACACTAACATTGTCGGATAACAATGCATGAACATCATAATAGTATGTGTATAGCCTCTAAACTATAGGAAATACAAATGATGGGCTGAAACAATAGAACACCCTTCCGCAAGGCGACGATAATAGCCTGCCTAAATACGCAGGGAGAAATATCATGCATCACGCCTGTAGTACCACTACAACTCCTCGATGCCCAATTGATAAAAAGCTCTCCTCGTCGCATAAGATTGAGTAGGAAGGAAATGGAGGCATAAGCTCCAATGGAATCAAATCGCATGAAGAGGAATCAAGAAGGGAAGTGCTCCTAACAGCTATGTAGCCTCTCAAAGATAAGTACAGACGTCTCCGTACTGATCCGCAAGACTCTACTAGACTTGCTCATGACTCGTGAGACCCACGTGAACCTAGATCTCTGATACCAAGTTGTCATGACCCAAAACCCACTATAGGCCGTGATGGCACCCAACGTCGCCGCTAGGCAAACCAACGATGAATTAGCCATATATTTATTCTTTTTAATAATTTCAAAATAGTTGATTTTTATTTATTAAGTAAATGAGAAGTGGAAAATTATAGTAAAGTAAAGCGTGAACCAATAAAAGAGCAAGATACAGGAAATAAATACCAAAAAAACCCATAAAGTGTCTACTAGCATATTCCCAAGACCCGGTGTCACAAGTGTATGAGCAACTAGTAGAATATATAGAACAGCTATGCTATTGTCTGAAATAGGATAGACAGAAAGTAAATATAAAAGAGAGACTGCGGGTGCTACAGAATGGACTCAGAGAGCAACTCACCATTATGTCTCAGGATGACAGGGGTACCCTGAATGAATGCCAAATGCACCTGCCTCAGATCCTGCATGATTCGTGCAGAAGTATGGCGTGAGTAAATAAACAACATATACCCAGTAAATATCTAGTCTAACCTCGAAGAAGTAGTGATGAGGGGTCGACATCGACACTTACTATGGACCAATAATATAAATACAAAAATTTTACATAGGCATGGAATACATGAATAATAAAAATAACACTACAACCAACAATGAATAAATGTCTTTAACTGATAGTTAATTTAAAAGTCTCCCATTGGCACATGCTAACTTCAACAATTTCAAGCCATTAAACAAATTATAACCTCTCAAGTCATAAAAATAATATCAAGTGTATTCGGGCTTCGAGTATTATCATGCACGATTTATGTCGAGGTCGTACGGCCTGATCCAAAATACCGTGTGCACTACCGAGAGTCAAACGGCATGAACCATAGATGTATCTATTATACTGTCGAGGCGAACGGCCCGCTCCCATGAGCGTAGAAAAGTTTACCTCGCTCGCGGAAGTACTCACGACGCGAGAGGATATGGATTTCTCAAAGTTATTATGTATTCCTCAATTCTTCCCAAAATAATAAATTTAATTTGAAAATTTGCAACTTTAAAATCCCTAGTCTCATCTCTATTTAGGACAATTAATAACCATAATAAACACAACAGTACAATTAAAGCATGATGTGGATCTAAGACTACCCGGACATATCATGGAATATAGCCTTGTATTAGCTCTTAAACCGGTTGTTTATAAAGTATCCTCTCTTCTTATGGAGCAGGCCGAATGCCTCGGCAGTAGATAGATACATCTATGGTTCATGCCGCTCGATCCTCGACAGTGTATACATTATTCTGGATCGGATTATATGACCTCGGCATAATCGTGCGTGATAACACTCGAAGTGTAATCATATATTTGATATCCTTCCCTGGCTTAAGAGGCAAAATTATATAAGATGGAAATTTATTTGGAACTTACCATGTGTGAAAGGATTATTTACTTTCTGCTTGTTATTGAGTTATTATTACTATTTACATAACTCGTGCTCATTTAGAATTCTGTATTTCTTTACTATTAGCCCATAGTAAGTGTCGATGCCGACCCCTCGTCACTACTTCTTTGAGATTAGACTTGATACTTACTGGGTACATATTATTTATGTACTCACGCTACACTTCTGCACTAATCATGCAGGATCTGAGGCAGGTGCATCTGGCGGTCCTACCAGCGCGCATCCCAGATATCCCGAGGCCTAGTGGTGAGCTGCTTCCTGAGCCGTGCTGCAGCCCCTAGAGTCTCTCTTTTGTATTTATATTCTGTCTACTTTATTTCGAACAGTAGTTGGAGTTTTGTATATTCTACTAGTTGCTCATACACTTGTGACACCAGGCCTTGGCACACACGCTAGTAGACTTTAGATTTTGGAGCACTTATATCATCATGATTGCCATTCAGTTGCCTTCATTTCAGTTATTAAATTTTCCACTCCTTAGTTTATTATTAAATAGAATTTAATTACTAGAAAAACTTATTAAAATAGAAATAACATGGTTTAGTTCACTGTTGGCTTGCCTAGCAGCGACGTTGGGCGCCATCACGGCCTATAAAGGAAATTGGGTCGTGACACCCTATCTCAAAGATGAACCGTAACCTTTAGCATTCAATTCCAATCTCACATGATCCACTTTTCAGTAATAACACCATATCCTGAGTATAAGAATTTTGTTATCCAGTCTAAATCATAAGTAGGATGGTTCTTCTCATAATCACTCCATTGTTTGGAAGCATACAACTTAGCTCAACTCATGAGAAGATCACAACATGCAACAAACTCTCCAAGCATGTAGACAACATCAACCTTAAAGTCATGGTCAACACCATCTCAAGCTCTTAGAAACTCAAACCTAATCAAGTAATTGGAACTGAATCTTCTTCCAAACACGTCGAAACTCACCTGAACCCCTCAAGACCCGTCCAAACCTATGCACTCTATATAAACTTGTCCAAGGGCTCAAAACATATCCTAAAATATCACAATTAAGAATCAAGATCCATCCTGGGTAGGCTAATGTATTCGATGACGTGAGGAAATTGATTAAGAAAGAGACGTTTAAGGTGTTATTGGTGTGGTTTGTCCACACCATCAACAATTATGAAGAAGTGGATCACCATAGTTGATAGTTTGACATTCTTTTACAAATATCTATAAGGCAATGAATGCTTCGATTTGACCCTTGATTTTCTCAATAACAAGTTCGATGTTATAGAGAATAAGATAGTTAGACATTTATGTTACTGGTTATTCTGATTTGTATATTTATATAGGCATGGGCATATGGAGCTTTCTCGTTTATTAAAAACAATCGATGCCAAATCCACCACTAAAGAGGGATTCTCGTCAATTTAATGTGACACGGGAAAGCAGATTATGTATTTATTATATATGATGACTCCGATGAAAATGACATGATCAAGATCTTGGATGCCCAAAAAAAGATGACCGGGAAAGCTTTTCTAAGGGTAAATAAAACTTTTGTTGATCCTCTAGATGATCATATCGACGATCCTAAAGATAAATCTTTGTTGGTTCATCATGAAAGACCGGACTCCTTGTCCGCCAGCATCCTATATAGAACGTAACTGGTAGTGGATTATAAGAATAGCGAAAGAAAAAAATAATAAATAATGCAATATATAAAATTATAATTAACTTCATTAGTATAAGTACAATTTATGGAGCTACCATAATGGGAGCTCTTTTTTCGACAATATATACGGAAAAAAATAAAGAAAAGCTAATTTAGGGTGAGGGGAAGGAAAACCAGGGGGCTGATAAAGCCATCCAAGTCCAATCTGATCCTGAAGCATACTGAAAATGAGCTTGATCTTCATCACTCTTAATTGTTGTACGATTCGATCAAAATTAGAGAGAATGAGGAGAGCTTCTGAAATGGGAGCTTGAGAACCGAAGAATCAAGAAAGGGGCTTATTTAGTTGAAGAAATATGATTAATTCAGAATATTCAGGTCTAACGCGAGGAGAGCATAAGGTGAGAGAGAAAGGAGGAAAACAAAGAAGCACGAAGCAGAGAAGGAAGCTTAGTCATTTTGTAATATATAGGATATTGATAGTATTTTAAGACTAATATTAATATTTTATTTTTTGCTTTGGACTATCAAACTAGGTACTTTTCTCTTTATAGAATGAAAATCTTACACTCTGTATTTCTTATTGCAAGGGGAGAATCAATAACGAAAGCTTAAGACCTCAAAACAAAAGCTTTGAAATGAACAATAATGAATACTTACATTGTTACATACCAGTTACAATATATTCTGTTAGGGGTGTCTTTTTATGAATAATAAGTACAGGTGTTATAAGTCAATTACTACACTAGTTAGTTAGTCGGTTAAAGAGGTCGTTAGGGTCGTTAGAAAGCAGTTAACGGATCCACTAGATATAAGCAATTGGGGAAAACATTGTAGGGATTCATTCAGATATTATACAAGTAATCACTCTCTCTCTTTCTCTCTAAATCTCGATTAACTCTCATTGGTGTAGAGCTCAGAGGCTATTCTGCAAATCTTAACTTCTTAGGTCGTACAATTCAGTATTCTTTGTTGAGTACGTTACATTGGTATCAGAGCAGCCGGTCCTTGGCCATAAATCATGCCAGAGACGACGAGGAACGGTGAAATTCGACGAGAAATGGACGAAATTAGGGAGCAGGTTCGTGTACAGAATGAGCGACATGAAGATGCTTTGGACAAAATTCACCAGTTGTTGGCATCCATGGCTACAACTAATCAAGGTCGATCGTCACCAACGATGTCGGCGATGGGCACTACAATTGAAATCGGCGAGTCACACGCAGGTAATAATCGAAATACTAGAGTCGATTTTCCAAAGTTCAATGGCGAGGATTTAAGGGGATGGATTTACAGAAGTGAGCAATTTTTTGATTATGATGGAACTTTGGAAGAGAGGAAGGTTAAAATTACTGAAATTAATATGGAAGGTAAAGCGTTACAATGGCATAGGGCTTTGGTAAAATCTCGTATGGGGAGGGGATTGCCTAATTCTGAATTAATTGAGTTAAAACAGACTGGAAGTGTGCAAGAATTCCTTGATCAATTTGATGGGCTGCTTAATAAAGTAGAATTGTCAGAGGAATACTCAATTAGTTGTTTCTTGAAGGGACTGAAACCTGAGATTGAAATTCAAGTGAGAATGTTGGGACCAAGGTCTCTAATGAAGGTATACAGTTTGGCTATGTTGGCTGAACACTCTTTGAAATTACAAAAGGAACAAAGTCAGATGTTGTTGAGGAGCTCCAGGGCTCTTCTACCTGACCCAACCTCTACGTGGCATTCCAATTCAAGAGGGTACTTGCAGAACCAAGGAACTAATAGAACAAACTCACTAAATGTGCTAGGTTACCTAGCTCTAGTGGGAAACCTGTGATAAGGAAACAAAACTATTTCTTGGAAGTGGAGGAAGAGGAAGAAGAGTGGGAGTTGAATGATGGTTTGAGTGAAGAAGGAATCATCGATGAGTCTGCTTTGAGCCCCCAAATTCCATTCCATGCTCTAGATAGGACAGTGGATTACAGGACTATGACGGTAAAAGGTGGAATCAAAGGGAAGATGGTACATGTGTTGATAGATTCAGGGTCTACTCACAACTTCATGGACCTGGAAACTACTAAGAAACTTGGTTGCAAATTGGAAAGGATTCCTCCTTTCTCTGTAGCAGTTGCTAATGGAAATGGAGTACACTGCTTCTTTATGAGCACAGGAGTAGCATGGAATATGCAGGGAGTAGAGTTTCTAGCAGACATGCTAGTAATGCCTTTAGGTGGTGCAGATGTTGTTCTTGGCATACAATAGTTCATAACATTAGGGGATATCAAATGGAATTTTAGGTAATTAAAGATGGAATTTCATATTGAAGGGAAGAAGGTTTCTTTAAGAGGAAGCACAACAAAGGAACCTCAGCTGCTAGATAACCATAAGATGCAGAGGGTTCTTGTTAAATCTGCTCAGATCAGCATGATGTTCACATCCTTTGTACAGCCTAGTGAACAACAGATCATTAGTGTGCACTCTCAACAACTAGAGGCCACTAGTGATCTGCAGAGTCTACTGGATGATTATTCCTCCATTTTTAAAATACCAACTACCTTGCCTCCCCACAGAACTCATGATTATAAAATAGTACTCAAGGAAGGAACAACACCAATCAATGCCAGGCCATACAGATATCTTGCTAGCCAGAAGGATGATATAGAGAAGATGATCCAAAAGATGTTGGAATCTGGGGTAATCAGACCTAGTGTAAGCACATACTCATCTCTTATTGTCATGCTTAAGAAGAAAGATGGATCATGGAGGCTTTATATCAATTATAGGCAGCTAAATGGATGCACAGTCAAGGATAAATTCCCCATACTAGTTATAGAGGAGTTGTTAGATGAATTGGGAGGGTCCAAATATTTCTCCAAGTTGGACCTTAGAGCTGGTTATCATCAGATCAGGATGGCTGATAAGGATATAGAGAAGACAACTTTCAGATCTCATAATGGCCACTACGAGTTTGTGTTATGCCATTTGGATTAATAATGCTCCCTCAACCTTCCAGAGCTTAATGAATCAAATATTCCAGCCTTACCTAAGAAAGTTTATACTAATGTTTTTTTTATGACATACCCATATATAGCACTACCTGGCCAGACCATTTATTGCACTTACAACAAGCTTTTCAGATTCTAAAGGAGAACACCTTATTTATAAAGCTCGGCAAATGCTCTTTTGGGAGAACAGAAGTAGATTACCTGGGCCACATCATTACTCAAGAAGGAGTGACTGCAGATCCCATCAAAATTCAAGAAATTAAGGGCTGGCCAATGCCTAAGACAGTCAAAGAATTCAGAGGGTTCCTAGGATTAACGGGTTATTATCGGAGGTTTGTCAAAGGATATGGGGTCATGGCTAGACCACTAACTGATATGTTAAAAAAGGACGGGTTTGAATGGTCAGCAGAAGCCACTGTGACATTCGAACAACTTAAGGTAGCTATGACCACTACATATGTATTGTCTTTACCAAATGTTGCCTTGGAGTTTATGATTGAAACAGATGCTTGTAGGCTGGGTATAGGGGCAGTGCTGATGCAGGCTGAGCATCCCCTTGCTTATATGAGCAAAGCACTAGGCTCCAAATACCTCACATTATCATTTTATGAGAAGGAGATGTTAGCAATAGTTACAGCTATCGACAAGTGGATGCCTTATTTGATTGGGAGACATTTCACCATTAAAACTGATCACCAGCCACTTAAATATCTGTTAGAGCAAAAAGTATCAACACCTAGTCAACAGAAGTGGGTTGCTAAACTGATGGGATATGATTACACTATACTCTATAAGAAAGGCAAGAAAAATCTTGTAGTAGATGCATTGTCTAGGTACCCAATTGAAGAAGCTTAACTCTTAACAGTATCAATTATTACTTCAGATTTCACCTCAAGGATCAGAAGTTCATATGCTGAAGATGCACACCTACAACAACTGATAGCTCAACTCAAGGATAATCCCATCTCCTCTCCTATATATATGCTACATGAGGAGCTTTTATACAGGACGGGCAAAATTGTTGTTGGCAATGACAAGGCTCTCAATGAGGATATTATGCATTCCTTTCATGATAGTGATGTGGGAAGGCATTCTGGTATGGCTGCTACTTTATACAGATTGAGCCAAGTTTACTACTGGAGAAAAATGAGAATTGATGTATACCATCATATTAGACAATGTGAAGTCTGTCAGAAGTGCAAAGCAAAAAATGTTAGCTATCCTGGACTCTCAAAAGGTTTGGCAAGATATCAGTTTGGATTTCATTGAAGGACTCCCTAAATCCCACAATAAGTATGTCATATTGGTAGTGGTGGATCGATTGAGTAAGTATGTGCACTTTGTCAGCTTGGTACATCCCTATACGACTGCCACAATAGCTCAATTTTTCTTGGATCATATATACAAGTTACATGGCTTACCACAAACCATAGTCAATGACAGAGATGTGGTTTTCATGAGTAAGTTCTGACAAGCTTTGTTTGAGGTTCAAGAAGTTCAGCTGCACCATTCCTCTGCATACCATCCTCAATCAGATGGGCAGACTGAGATTGTGAACAAGTGTTTGGAGGGGTACCTCAGGTGCATGTGCAGCGATAGCCTAAGGAATGGGCAACGTGGCTTTCCCTTGCAGAGTAGTGGTACAATACCACTTACCATTCTGCCATTAAAATGACCCCATATGAGGTATTATATGGTCAGAAACCACCATTATACCTGTCGTATGTGACTCACAGCTCTTTGGTGGAAGAGGTTGATAGGAGCCTACAGGCAAGAGAAAACACTATACGGCTCTTGAAGCATCATCTACAGTTAGCTCAAGCAAGAATGAAAGCTCATGCTGATAAGAAGAGGTCCCATAGATCTTTTGAAGAAGGAGATATGGTATGTGTCAAGCTACAATCTTACAGGCAAATGTCATTAAAACGGCACTCTTATCACAAGCTAAATGCCAAGTACTTTGGTCCCTTTAAAGTCTTAAAGAAGATAGGCACAATTGCTTACTAGTTAGACCTCCCTTCCCATGCCAAGATACATAACTCCTTCCATGTCTCATTACTAAAGAAGCATTTGGGGGACAAACATGTAGTTCCCGGCTTACCCATCTCATTGTCTCCACATGGTTACATGGTTCTGGAACCAGAAAGAGTTCTAGACACCAGGGAAGTGGCAAAGGGTACCAGGATTAATTCTCAGGTCTTGGTTAAATGGTTCAACTGTCATTAGAAGATAGCACTTGGATGGATGTACACTCTCTCAAGCAGCAGTTTCCTTAGTTTGTCCTTAAGGACGAGGACTCTTAAGG
>AWOL01S0010935.1:31183-46512 GCA_000715115.1 Nicotiana otophora | reverse complement strand
GGGGGGGGGATTTGTTACATACCAGTTACAATATATTTTGTTAGGGGTGTCTTTGTATGAATAATAAGTACAGGGGTTATAAGTCAATTACTACACTAGTTAGTTAGTCGGCTAAAGAGGTTGTTAGAAAGCAATTAACAGATCCACTAGATATATGCAATTGGAAAAAACGTTGTAGGGATTCATTCAGATATTATACAAGTAATCACTCTCTCTCTTTCTCTCTAAATCTCGATTAACTCTCATTGCTCTACTGTTCATAGGCTATTCTGCAAATCTTAGCTTCTTAGGTCGTGCAATTCAGTATTATTTGTTGAGTACGTTACATACATATTGTGTAAATATATATTCCTTTGTTATCAAGTTACCAAACTTTGTAATTACATTATAAGTAATGAGTGTGTAAAAATATTTTTTACAATATTAGTGCATTTATCTTAAATTCTTCATGTTAGAAGTTAAACTCTTATTATAAATATTATGAGTTAAGTTAGCACCAAGGTTCATATTTATATCAATCCAGAGCACAAATGTGAAAAATCTAAAGAAATCATATAAAGTTTGCTTGCGCAAGCAATATGCAAAACTTCGAACCTGTTTATGTACGAAATTACAAACTTTTGAAATGGCTAAACTTTATAAAACTTCATAAGAACTTCGGCTATGACTTAAATAATGGTCCTCAAAGCGGCTATCTGTGTACATAGAGGAAGCCCATGACTCAAGGACCATAAAGCCCAAAGTCCAAAATACAATGCTGAGTACAGTTTTCAAGTGTATGAATCAGTTAAGAGGAGACTGACTAAAGACTGAAGAGAAGTCTTTACCATTTTCCTCAAAGAGAAGACAGCAATGGGAGCTATGGCGATCCTTCGATTAGCCCTAGTTTTCTCTATCTTCACCTCGCTTTCATTACTCACCAGATCCTCTCCGTCACCGTCGCCGTCGCCGCAGTTGCAGATCGTCAACGCCGAACGTAGAGTAAGCTCTCACCTTCCCCTTAATATCTCAATTTCAATTTATCTACACATCATTGATTAAAGATTGTTATCTTATTTAATTTTCTGTAATGTTCTGAGTTTTTCTGGTTCTAATTTTAGATTTCTATTCTGAAGTAGCTGAGTTTTCTGATCAATTTTGTGTTTGGTATTGGGCGGAAGATGCTATTTTCTGATAATATTTTTGTTGAAGAAATGTTCTTTGGTTACCTACAAATTATAAATTTTGTAAGAAAAATATATTTGGAAGTTACAAATATCTCAAATTTTACTGCATATTGCTTATTTTAGCTTATACTTCAGACACTTTTGTAGATGTTGATACCAAAAATATATAAAGAAAACACTATCCTTATAAATCAGTGGCGGAGCTAAAGGGGGTTCAGTTGAAACCCCTTTGCTGGAAAATTGCTTCGTGCAAAATGGGTAGGAGTAAGGTCTGCGTATACACTACCCTCCCCAGAGGCGGATCCAGGATTTGAACCTTATGGGTTCCCACTTCCCAGCGATCTCAAATAATATACAATAATAATTGATTGGGACAAAAAATTTCAGCAAGTTTTTTTATTTGGCTGGTTTAATTTCATTTGTAGTGTTTTTTAAGAAAAAAAAAAGAAACAACACAAGTGCCTGGGGATGTTGTTTTGTGAAAAAACCAAAGGTGAAATTAAAAAACTGTCAAATATTGGATTCGAATCCTCGTCAACCAACTTACAAAAACATAGTCTAAGCAGGGTCCTCATTTGCCGCTGAACCAACAATCGTTTCTAGTACTGGGTTCCCGGGAACCCGTACCCGATACTGTAGATCCGCCCTTGCTCCTACCTTGTGAAGGTAGAGAGGTTGTTTCATCAAACTTCCTCAAGATGAAAACTGCAAAGATTTTATATTCTGGATCATTATTTGAACACAAAAATATTACTCCCTCCGTTCCAATTTATGTGAACATGTTTGACTGGGCACGGAGTTTAAGAAAAAATGAAGACTTTTGGAATTTGTGGTTCTAAACAATTCAAAAAGGGGCCCAAAGTATTTGTATGGTTATAAAAGCTTCTCATTAAGGTAAAATTGTAAGTTTAAGCAAAATTGTTTCCAAATTTAGAAAGGGGTCATTCTTTTTGGAACGGACCAAAAAGAAAATAGGTTCACATTAACTGGAATGGAGGTAGTAACTTTTTTCTGCTTCTTAATGTTTGTGTGTTCATGGTGTTGCAGACGAATGCTTGCATCTCTATTCCTTCTCCTTCCACGAGAAAAAAAGGAAGAATTTAAAGAAAAAAGTTTTCTTGTGATCTTTCATTCTCATGTCTTTAGCCAACTTTTTATTGGTAATCAGAAGAAACTCCTCATTTTTGCATCTATGCTTAAAAACTTCCGTCTTTGTTAGTATTTTTGTCCACTATGACTCCAACTACTCACTGGTTGTATTGAATTGCTGCAGATTGACTTGACTGCACACATTGTGAGGGTTTTTTTGACATTGAAGGTATCAATCTGAATTCGGAACTACTTTAACTGGTCTTTTGTTGAGTTTTGACTTATTTTCTGTTTACTATGTTGATCACCTTCTATATATAGCTTCAAATTCATCCTTTAATATTCCTTATAAAGATCTCATCTGCACAGGGAAGATCCATAAAGGCAACATGTGAATTTGGTTGCATTTGAGATTTTACAGTTATAAGATTTCAATAATATAAAAATAGAATTAATGAAATTTCAATGTTAAATTATTGTTACAGCGAAGAGTCACTGAAAATGTTGCGACCATATTTTTACTGGCCTATTACCATAAACCTGGAAAGAATATTCATTTTACAGACTTTTAATTAGCATAATAAAACTGGATATCTGATTGCTTGGCGTTTCAGGTTGAAAATATTGGTGAATCGCCTGCTTCGGAAGTCCTTCTTGCCTTCTCTCCCACAGAAGCTGATCATCTGGCATTGGTAAAAGCAGCAGCTGTTGCTGGCAAGAAGAAAAAGAAATCTTATTTGCCACTTGATGTGAAGCCAATTAACCTGGTTGATGGACCAAATGGGACCAAGTATTATTTATTATATTTGCTTAAACCATTGGTCAAAGGTGAAGCCATCTCGCTAGAAGTTCTTTATATATTAACACATTCTCTCGAGCCTTTCCCAGTAGAAATAAGCCAGTCGGAGTCTCAATTAGTTTATTACCGGGACAGTGCAAAAATTCTGTCACCATATCCTGTTAAACAGCAAGCAACGTTTCTAAAAACACCAACTAGCAGGGTTGAATCATTCACAAGGGTTCAGCCTACAGATCGTGCAAACACAGAACTGAGATATGGGCCATATGAGGAACAACGTCCATATTCATATTCACCTGTAATTGTCCATTTTGAGAACAATAATGCGTTTGCTGTGGTTGAGGAGCTTGTGCGTGAAATTGAAATCTCTCACTGGGGCAGCGTACAGGTCACTGAGCATTACAAATTGGTACATTCTGGTGCTCGACATAAAGGTGTTTTTTCAAGGTCAGTTTCCAATTATTATATGCAGCGATGCTTTTATATTTTTAAATAAATTTTAAAATTGAAAATCCAGTAGGTTCTGTAAGCTTATAATTCAGTCGGAGAAATAAAGCTGGTATTTAACAAAATTGAGTAAAGAATGAATACACTGAAATAATACAGGTAAAGGAAAGCTCTTCCTTCTTTTCATTCTTTATGATGCAAGCTATTCCTTCTTTCCATTCTTTATGATGCAAGAACAATAAAAAACAGTAACATAAGCAAAAACCTAATACAGATAATCAACAAGTTGTCCTTGTTAGCTTTCTGAGACAAATGATTTCTGAAATTAGAATCCCCATCTTTAGGTGGTTTGAGTTTAACTGATGTCTAGAATATTTTTCTGTCTTTTTTACCATTTACAAGTTCAGATTCATTATATGTATTAGTTGCTCAATTATTTTGGTGCTCCTGGCAGGGTTGAATATCAGTCTAGGCCCTCGCACAGTGGTGTCTCCTCATTCAAGCATCTTCTTGCAGAATTACCCCCAAGGGTCCATTCTGTCTACTACAGGGATAACATAGGGAACATTTCATCCTCTCGCTTACGCACAAATCTTAAGAAGGTATCAATCATGTTCCCTCCATATAATTTCTTTGGGAAATTCTTTCATTGTCTTACTTTCCTCTTTTGTGGCAAGGTTATACATCACTCTTTTGATTTTATGATTTCCCTGAATTTCCTTTGCAGTCAGAGCTGTTAATAGAACCACGATATCCTTTATTTGGAGGCTGGAAATCTACTTTTGTCATCGGATATGGGGTTCCTCTAGAGGACTTCCTTTTTGAGGCAGCTGATGGCACACGTTACCTGAATTACAGTTTTGGGTGCCCTCTTGGACAGACTGTTGTTGATAAGTTGACCGTCAAAGTGGGTGCTCCCTGTTGAATTAATTTGGTTAACCATGTTTGGTTGATATTTGTTGCGTCAGTTCTCTGTAGTCTTTGTTTGCAACATGCAAGTAATGGTGCAAAAATATCAAATTTCAGGTTGTGTTGCCAGAAGGATCAAAGAACCCATCCGCTGTAGTTCCTTTTCCTGTGGAACAACGATTTGAGGTAACTCTCATGTAACATAACAGATCTTATTTCTCATATAGTAGAATTTCGGTATTTGTTCATACGTTAACATAACCTCTAGTCCCTGTAGCAAATCATCTTTGGTGTATAATGTCTTTGATGATTCCATCGAAGTACACAGATAGCACAACTAGTATCATGAGAAAGAATGATAGATGCTCAAAGGAGTGAAACCCGTTATGAAAGAGAAGAAAAGTATAATGTATTTTTAGTTATCCTTACCGTATTACTTTCTATCCAAAGCCAAATAAAAGAAAGAAAGCAGTTTCCAAATAAGAAGTAAGGGAAAATAGAATAGAAGTGGAGAAGATAGTAAAAGAACTATTTTTCTTTTTCTCTTACTTTTTTCTCCACGTCTATTCTATCCCCCCTTACTTTCTATTCTTCCCTTAGTTTCCAGTCAAAGGGTTAATGCATAAGTGTCTAGCAAGTTACTGAGGTAAAAGGATCAAACATATGTTTTTCATTTCTTTGTTCTTCTTATTTGTCAGGTAATAAATACTTTACTGCCAACTTAGATGTGCATATTTGTCTTCACACATGTTAAAATCGAGTGCTTACTTTGATTTTTCAGAAGAAATACTCATATCTTGATGTTGTGGGAAGGACAGTGGTGGTCCTAGAAAAGGAAAATGTAGTTCCTGAGCACAACTCTCCTTTCCAGGTGATCTTGCTGACTTTTATATGCTGATTTACTTTATCTTATTGTCTTTTGAAAAGAAGGCGATTTGTGGAATTAGTTAAAACCCTCCCTGTCTATTCGCCATTCTGGGGCATCTGGTAAAATGAACGTACCTCAACTAGACCAAGACCTCTAACCTACTTGAAAATTATCTTTCATGTATTTACATATATTTACTCCTCCGGAGTAGGGGTAAGGTCTGCGTACACACTACCCTCCCCAAACCCCACTTGTGGGATTCCACTGGGTTGTTATTGTTGTATTGTTGTATGTATTGACATATAACAATTTGCTTGATTTTGTGCAAAACAATCACCAGTTAAATTGTGCTTTTCTTTAACGAAACCGCACCTTGTTTAATGCCTAACGAATCGGTAAGGAGAAGGAAAATAATTTTTTTGTCTCCCCGGTATGGGAACTCGTGATGTTCTCCCAAAGGAAGCAGTTTTAGAACTTTCATGGGGTTTTATATCAGGCAGTGTTATCAAAGGCGAAAAGCACAAAAAAGCTCTAAGGTTTGTTGGGGCTTTAAGCGCAAAGTACAAATAAAGCGTGGGCTTTATTGAAGAAAGGCGCAAATGGAGAAAAACGACAAATATGTATGTGTAGTCCAAGACTAATATCTATAAGCACGAATACCAAATATATGGACAAAGAATTTGAAGAAAATTTATAATAAAGTGAAATATCAATTGTTTAGTGTCACCTCTTCGGGATCATGCTCATTGGCTAGGAAAAGTATGCCTTAGAGCTTTGATGACAATACGGAAGCGTCCGCTAAGCGAGGCGAAGCGCTCAACATGTTTTGAGCCTCGCTTCAGGGCTTCGCACTTTAAGCGCGCCTTTGACAACACTAATATCAGGTTAAGTTAGGAGAGGGAAAATAATTTTGTAGTCTCCCAGGTATGGGACCTCGTGATGTTCTTCCAAAGGAAGCAGTTTTAGAACTTTCATGGGGTTTGATATCAGGTTAAGTTGAATACTATAAACCTGGTATTGTTGTTGTAATCTTTTTTTTTTAAGCCTTTTTTTTCTTTTTTTCTGCCTTTTGGCTGGGATATAAACTTTACTGACAAATTATCCTTTCTGGTAAGATTGTCCAAAAGGAAAACTGTTTTTGAATCGTGGTGAATCAATCAACTATGTCTCAATCCTAGATTAGTTGAGGTCGACTGTATGAATCCTCTGCATCCAAGTATTCAGATGTTAATCTTAATTAAACTATTTTACATCGATTGTCAACCTACACTAGCCACTTCCTTTACCAGTTATGCTTCGCGAAGGTCTGATTGACGGAGTTTTATTTGAATATGAGAATTGGCAAAGTTGGAAAACTGTAAGAGCATCTGAAATAAAGTCAAAAATTGATCAAGGATTTTGATCAGAACAATTTAAATGGATTCTTTGATTTTGGCAGAATTTTTAAGGCATTGCAATGGTTGTGTTTCTTATTTTTATTTTTAAAAGCACTGGATCTTTTTTATAGGAAATAACTGATTCATGACCATTTTATTTACTAATTTCCTCCCATTTCTGTTCATTAGAGTTTGGCAAGTGTTAAGTTTAAGAGTAAAGGTGAATTTCCATTGTATTTCAAAGAACATTTTGCCCATAGGTTACTTCTAATCCATTTTTAGCCGTCATAAATCTTTTGGCATCCTCTTGGCGCATATGAAATTATTTTTGACATAAAAGGGGATGGGGTTGCCATGGAGCTTTCGTCTAGTGGTAAGAGCACAACGCATGATGTGTGGATTAGAGGCACGTCACGATTTCGAACCCTGGTGCAGACAAAAACCTGGTATTCAACTGAAGGGCAGAGGGATGGCCCATTATCCACCATATTCCGAACCATGTGCCAACTGGCCCTCGGGATTAATCAGTTATCAGAAGAAAAAAAAAGGATGGGCTTATAAGTTTAAATTTCTTATATATGAGATTTTATCTATATTTTTGTAAAAGCACGAATAATTTATACTAAATGTTGAACGACAAATATATCCCTGAAATATTAACAGACTTTTATGCCCTCAATATTGCAGATTTCTCAAAAAGAAATAATTTCATATTGGATAGAATTGTAATAACTAGAATTTATATACGATGCACACTAGGATTCATATTCTTCAACGAATTTATTTACTAATAGGATTCATATTATTCACATGCTTATAAGACGTTTTTAATATATCATATCAAAATATTCGTATTAGATTATTTATGGAGTTAGCAAGAAAAAAGTGTGGTAGCTAAATTTAAGGAAGAAAAAAAATCAGTACCAAGGAGTTATTTAAATTTCGGTAATATTTTTACTTTCAACATATTCCAGTGCTTCCTTCTCTATTTACGGTTGTGTTAAACCTGTGTCACTACATATTATACGTTGGCAATACTCTCGTGCTTATATCTCTGTTGAAGGTAGGTTGGGTTGATTTGTTCTAAATTTTATGTAAAAAGATATATATTGGGTGTACGTGAACATTAACATGTACGTAAGTATATTGCTTTTTGTAAGTTTTACGTGTAGAACTTTGAAAGAGACGATTGTTCGTGATATATTGAAAGACAACACACGGATAAATTAATATGAGAAAACATAGGGTTTTGCGTTCATGCTCTTATCTACTATCGTTATCAAGTTAGTCGTCTTTTTACCAATTTTAATATAATAATTTGAAATATATCTACTTGCAACTAATTTTATCCTTTAATTATGAAAAAACTTTATTAATAAGTTGGTTTCAATTATATATTAATATTCTTTTATTTCAAGGAACTAATTATTACAGAACTTCATATATTAATCACAAGTAGTTTACGCAATTAAAAGTGTATTACTTTTGGTACATGTTTAATATTTAGCACAAGATATCTCGTGCATCGCACGAACATAGAGACTAGTAAGGATAAATGTGGGTACTATGTTATCTTTGAAATACTATAATGTCTAAAAAAAACATTGAATAGTGAATGAGTAGTTTTCAATTGCAGAAAGTGCACTGCGTTTTGTGATTTATTATAAAAATGTAAAACTAGGGTGAAGATTCTGAAATAAGAGGAGTAATATTTCGTGTAATATTATTAGATGGTAAAGTGTGGTATATTTGAGTTTAACTTCTTCACCTGGGAGATCCTAAAAAGACCAATGATTATTTCCTGACATCACAGTGAAAGCAACCCGAGATGAGTTTTCTGGCTACGAAAACAAAATGATTGGTTTCATAAAATAGATCTAGATAACTTCTATGTGAGAACCATTTTGGCTTTCTTGTAATTCACAAATTATATAGAGTTTGATACAGGTTATTCAAATATTAAGTTAGAAAGGTGCACGCAGCAACAGATTTATTGCTTCCTCGAATTTAACTTTAGCGTTGTTCTTGAAAATGTTGTCTCTGTTAGAAATTGAACTTTTGGGAAGCTCTTAAAGTATTTATCAAAAGAAAGATGGGAAGCTGCTAAAATATAGAAGATTCCACCAGTTAGCGTTTCCTTTTTGTTGTAGTTGATCATGGACTTGGCCAACTCCCTAACTAAACTCTCTGTGCAGGTCTACTACCAATTCAGCCCCATTTACATGCTTGCAGAGCCGTTGATGTTGATTTCTGTCTTTTTCCTTTTCTTTATGGTTTGTGTCACTTATCTGCAAGTAGATCTTTCAATTAGCAAAATCAAGCAAACATGAGTTTTTGACACTCTTGAGAGGTACTTTCCCTAAGCTAAAATGATCACTTATAGTTTATATAAACCAGTACACTGTTAATTTCCTCTGTTTCTTTTCTGTGTAGAAGCAGTTTTGATTGTGAGATCAAAGATTAGTAGAAGCAGCTGGAACTTCCAATTAAGCAAAGGTAGAACACATTGTTTGAATTGTAGCCAACTACACTGGATTTTGAGAACATCTGTTGTTGTTTACCTTAGAACATGACTTCTTACAACTGTATTGGTCTTACATCCAACAAAGGAAATGCAGAACTATTTATCAAGCTCTTTTCATCTGATATACACAGCTATGATAATCAAACCGAACTTCTCTTCTTGGACCTTCTGGGATGCGAAATCAGTTAAATGGACATTGAGCACTAAATATAACCAGCTAGAGAAAAATTGAAATGTTGTCTGAATCAGTGTTTTAAAAGGCGAGGCGCTCGCGCCCCATAGGTATTTAATTTTTAATATTTATAATTACAGTAAATATTTATAAACAGGTAAAATTGTATAAAAATTGAAGAAAATCATAAATATGTGATATATATATAGATAGATAGATAGATAGATCTGTCTCATTCTCATAAAAAATTAGTCAAAACAATCTATTATACACTACTTAGAAGCACAAGTAACTTGAGTCAAAAAGAATAAAGTTTTTTACATGGAGGAACAAAAAGGATGACTAACCTGCAATTTGAACTTTGAACTTGTTGCTATGAAGGAGAATGAATTTCTCTTTCTATTTGTAAAAAAAATATAAATATTCGTTGCTTTTGGGAGATATTAACAAACTAGCATATAAGATAAAGAATTGAAAAAGACCATGAATTAGGGTTTCAATCAATCAAAAAGGTCTTGACTTTTAAATTTAATACATTTCAGTTCCTTTTTAAAACTTTTGAGTAATTACCAAGTTGACTTTTGAGAATTTGGGTATTATATGAAGGACTTATTTAACAAATTTTATTTTAATTTGAAAAAGCCTCTAGGGCTTACGCCTCGCTAAAAAAACGGGCATCAAACACCCCGAACGCCCGAGCGCACGCCCCGAATTGCTGGGCGTACGCCTCATGAGACTTTCGCCCCACACCATTGCCTCGAAACGTTTTTGATGCGCCTCGCCTCAAGGCTCGCACCGAAAACGTCTTTTAAAACACTGATCTAAATGCATATGCATACTGTATCATTCTCATAAAGGACTTAATCTTTTCTTGGGATGCCACGCTGAGGCGGGATCTAGACTAGATGCAACGGGTTAGACAGAACCCCCACTGCATCTAGTTCGGACTATGTGTGTGCGCAAAAAACAAATGGCGAATGTAAAAATCAAAATTCACTAACTCTAAATCTTGGACTTAATCTTTTCTTGGGGTGCCACACCGAGGGCGGGATCTAGACTAGATGTAGCGGGTTCAACAGAACCCCCACTGCGTCTAGCTCTGACTATATGTGTGCGCGAAAAAATGTCATTTATAAAAAATCAAAATTCACTAACTCTAAATCTTGGATTTGTCACTCGGTTATTTCAAAGTGCATAAATCGAATAGTTGCATTGGACACTAAATTATTTATTGAAAATCTTACAGAAATATCCCAAATAAGTTCCAACTTACCAACCTGTAGCCATTAATCATAGACTTACTAAAATTAGCCGAACACATATAAAAATTAAAAACTCAAATAAATAAGATTCTTTTTCTCCAAGAATCACACCCAAAGATCTTGTACCCATATTTTTAAGCATGATACATTAGATACAAGACGGAAAGAAAATTTCATGGATGATGTAGCAAATAAGGTGATGAAATACAAAATATATATATATATATATATATATATACAAGATTCCAAAAAGCTAAACAAAAAAGGATCTATTTCATCGGGTATGGTTGAAATTCATCGAAAACATATAGATGAGTTGATATACAAATTTGGAGGAAGATTGGAGGTGATTTGGACTGATCTGGTATCAAAATTCGTAGTTAAATCGAGTTCAAAAAATTCTTCTGCGACACATGTATCACGCATGTATTTCACACACAGGTATACATGTGATACACATTTGATACAAATATGATATATATGTGATACACAAATGATACACAGTGTAATACACATATCATTTTTTTTCATGTTCATCTTCTACTTCGAATTTTCAATTCAAACCACCTCAAAACTCTACCAAATCATCCCAAAAGTGAGATTCAAACTCCTTAAGACATACCTAATCTATTCTAATAACCAGGGGCGGAGGTAGTGTATACTCTACGGGTTCAATTGAACCCATAACTTTTGACGCGGAGTAAAAATTTATATGTAAAAATTATTAAAATTGCAAAAATAGTAGATATGAACCCATAACTTTAAAAATATAATGGTTCAATGCTAAAAAAATTTAAAAGTTGAACCCATAGAGTTTAAATTCTGGATCCGCCCTGCTAATAACACCACTCAAAAGAAAGCAAAATTTTGACATTTTTTTGCTACAAATATCTAATTGGCTAATATTAGTAATATTTGACTAATATTAGCAATATTTTATGAATTGACCAATTTTTGTAATAAACTACTTATAAATGGACATAATAGTTTCTTTTATTTATTTTGTTTTTTACTTTAATCTAGTGGGATTGTACCTGTTGCAATCTAGTGGTACGCAACTTCACATTTATTTAAGAGTTAATGATGCAGTTACTTTAGTATGAATCAGCAAATACTCACCCTTGGCTATAATTTTAATTGCAAAGAAGTCAACTCAGTAGAAGGATAAATATATATGCATTTTTCTCGAAAATAAATAATGCAATTACGACACAATATTTCTGGACATTATTTAATATGTTTGAAAAACCTAGTCAAAGATCTTGTTAATTCGTTGAGGAGTCGTTTGGTTGGGAAACAAGTTATCCCAATATTGTTATCCCGTCTTTCCGTATGGATAAAAATAAATAAGAGCAATTTATGCAAAATACCCATTGAGCTTAAAATAATTACCCTTTTCTATCCATTTAAAAACTATTTATAATATATACTTACCCAATTAAAACTAATTACCATTACCTACCACTCATTACACATTTGGCTTGGTTTGGTTTGGCTTGAATTGGCTTCGTTTCGCTTCGCTTGGCTTGGTTTAGTTGCTTAATTTGACTTTGGCTTGGATTTGCTTGACTTGGTTTAGTAGCTTAATTTGACTTCATTTGATTGGCTTTGGTTGCGTATTAAAAATATTATGGGTAGGGGGGAAAGGGATGGGCAGGGGCGGGTAATTATTTTCTGTTGCGTGGGTATTTGCTAAACTTCCCCGAAATTAATTATACAATAATTTTATTCTAGCCAAGCATGGAATAAACTCATCTCAAATTTAATCCCAAAATTAACGTATCTTTTATCCCTCGTACGATAATAGCCAAACATTTGAGTAAAGGCAAAGTAAAATATGAAAATCCTCGTTTACTCTCATATATTTTATAGGAGGAACTCAAATGAGTAATTAATACTTTGGGTAACAATTATTTTTATAGTGTATATAATACTCTATAACTACCAATGAGACCCCCACGAGTGCTAATTTGTATCCGGGGTAGAAAATTTGAAGAAAACCGTTGGGGCCACGGCGTTGTGACATAAAAGTCAACATTTCGCGGTCACCGACACAGGGGGATAAGGCATCGGAAAACTCGAAAACCGGTGAATTTCACTTGCTGGTTAAGTTTAATAGTGTCGGACAGTGTTTGTAACCTGGTATTACCGGTTAATCTGTCGGCAAGAACGAGTGTCGGCACCGACACGCCATATTCATTCCCGGTTTATTTCTTAGAAAAATAAAACGATTTACTATTATTTTTTATTTTTCTATAAAGTTGTACTAATTTTGGAGCTTCTGAAATTGTGTGGGTACAGAATATTTTTGGTTTTATTGTCTGGTTGAGTTTTTATAGCGTCAATCGTTAGTACATTGGAACACTTTGTCCATGTACCTCATGTATGGAGTATTTATTATGGTAGGTTTTAGGGGTGTACAAAGAAAACCGATAATTCGAGTTAAATCGGAAAAAAAAAAATTTAATATGGTTTGGTTTGATTTAGTTTGGTATTGGAAAATAAAATCTGACCATAATTGGTTTGGTTTGGTTTTAACTAAAAAAGTCAAATCGAAACCAAACTAACCCGATAGTACATTTATATAATTTTTAAAAATATTTTATATATATATAAAAATATTTATTGTAATGTAATTTATAAATATTTCTTAAACTTTTTCACTGCTTTATCTTTTAACGTATTATTTCAAGTTTAAACTTAACATTCTTGAATGGTAAATAAATTTTATACCCCATAAATGTAGTAATTCAAACAAAGTTCAAATCAATACTAATGCTAACAAAAGAAATTCAATTAAATAATAGGAATGACGATAGTGTTGGATAATTATTTTAGTTTTATATTGGTTTATAATGAAAATGCATAACTTAGTTTTTCTTTTTCTTTAGTGCTTAGTTATGTAATTAATATTAGTACTTATTAGCTATACTTATTTTAGCATGACCTATATAGTATTTTTAGATTATGTTAATTTTCATTATGGCTTATTAATTAGCAATATTTATTTTATGTAATTTTATTATTTTATCTTTGTTATTGAATATATTAGTATAATGCTATGACTTATCTCATATTATTGTGTTAGTTTCTTGAAAAATACATTATATAGTTGTATTTTACTAGGACTTAAGAAATATTTGGAGCACAAATTACATATTTTATGTTATGAAGACTTCACCGGAAAAAAAACGAAACCCCCGAGAAAAAATCGAGATTGAAAACTCCGACTTTGGTTTGGTTTATAAATTTAAAAACCTGGCACCATTGGTTTGGTTTGATAATTTAAAATTTTGAACCAACCTGACCTATGTGCACCCTAATAGATTGTACAGTATAAAATAACGTGTGGTGTAATAGCTTTGGGAATTCACATGTTAGTACTATATTCCTCCTGATTAAAGGTGACAAACCAACAGGTCTGGTAGAAACGGGTGGTGCACTAACCTATAAATTATCCTTCGACTCATATTTGGTACGGATAGAAAATTAGTTAACTCGTGGATATATAATATAGATATTCATGTTATGTATGACTTCTTGAATATGATTATTTTTGGGAGAATTTTTAATCTCCCAAACTTGAGGAATCCCAATTTGAGTCTCTACAAATATAAAAGTTAAACTCATTAGTTATCCATTCGTTATCTATTTTCTAAATAGATAATATATATGATTTTTATTCATATTTGACTCGTTTTTAAAAGTTCGTTATTCAACTCATTTTTAGTGGATAACATGTATGAATAATTGTTTTTCTTACCCACTTTGCCACCGCTGCTCTTGATTATTAGATCATCTACCGAAGACACAAAAAATAACGAGTTAATGACTGCAAAGTACATATGATTCTCTTGTTTTGACCATATATATCTTGTTGTTAAAAACTTAACCTCATTCAATATTTACGTATGTAAGACACTTATTTATACATATATTTCTCACTAGTGAAATAGTTATTAAGTAGGCGACTAGTTGTAAAATAATCTTTTGAGTAAGTGCTATCGCACATTCTTTTATTCTCAACCCGATGGCCGTTCTTACTTTAATTTTGAAAATTAAGCTAAATTATTTAGTTTGATATAACATTGATTTCGAGTAAGCATATTTATCACTTCTCAATCGTGTGAGGTATTGCACAAAATCTTGAAACAACTTACCTTGTGAAACATATCTCTAGATTTAACAAAATCCTTTCTGCATTCTCGTTTCAAATGAATATACTATTTATTAAATTTATAGGGGAAATCATGAGTGTAGCAAATAATAATATAAACTAAAAGTGTTGTCATAGAAAAGTTATATAATTGAAAATTCTAGGTTTTAATTAATTTGAATACTCTAATTTGACCGTTAGAAATTATAACTCATTTTATCATCCATGTTAATAGACAAAGTCTTTTCCATGTCAAGAGAGAGTATTACCCTGATGTATATTGGTAATCTTTATGATTCATTTTTAAAAATTGTTCAAGTTTGAATATGTTGAGGTTTATTTTTAAGATGTAATATTCTTAAAATGAGGGTGAATGTGAAATGGAGGGAAAATGAAATTTTGAGTAAAATTTTAAGTTTTCCCCTCTTAACAATAAGACATTGTCCCATATTGGAAGTGGAAGACATTTTTTGTGGGTATATATATAATTGCTCTTCTTGTAGCTCTTAAAGAGTTAAGAAGAAAGCAAGCCTCGCGCCGTCGTCGTCGCTCGCTCGCTCG
>AWOL01S0010935.1:0-27843 GCA_000715115.1 Nicotiana otophora | reverse complement strand
AACTTCAAACAAAGCAACTGTAAGTGTGATTTGCTACCGAACTTTGTGTTCGCCGAAACACTGGGGTTTGAAGTACCGCTACACCAGTGTGTTATTCGTTCTATCCTGGGAGGAAATAATCCATTACCTTGGGTACTAGGAGGGGATTAAATTCCTTAAGGAAACACTGTGAATTCAGTGGGCTCGAATTTATTATTATTGTTTCATTACGTTAACTTATATTTTGCAGAATTAATATTTACAAATACAGCAATATTGACCGGGAATAACAGAATATAGATAATCTTAATCAGGCATTAAGTTTGAAACACAAGAAATATAAGCTTATACATTCATTTGTAATACCAGATGCACGAATGCTTAACAGTTCGATCGCATAAGCTAATAATTCATGTTATTAATGTATATGTCTCGAATAACACATTCGCACTTCAGAAAACATCCAGTAATACTGGAAAGGTATTTTCAATTCAAAAATTATAGTATATTATTTTAACACGTAAATATTGAGATTACGCTTTTATTTCATCAATGGGAAAAAAATCAGAAATACCTTAATTTACAACTGTAATTAAAAAATAGTCACAGTTTCAAAAGTAATCGAAATTTAGTCATTTTTATGTAAAGATAAAATTTGAACAAAAACATCTTTAAAATCCGGAAAAACTTCAACATAATATGCCGGAGTTCGAACTTTTTACATATGAAATTCCAGCATAATGTGTTAGAGTTCCAACATAATATGCTGGAAGTTTATACGTAGGAGCTCCAAAAACTAGCATATTATGCTTGAAACTTTTTGTGTTTCAACTAAAATATTGACTATTTTTCGATACTTTACAAATACTAGATATTTTTTAATTACCATTTCAAAAACTAGCGAACACATATTATTTTCACGAATTTTAAAGAGTGGAGAGGAGAGGTGGAAGTATCAAAATCATAAATAGTTTTTGTAGGTGCATAATAACGTATGCACGTGAATTACAACGAGTAAAAGGGATTTGACATACCAACATGATATTTGACCTCTCAACCTCCTGTTATGCTACCCCAATGCCCTACCCATTTCCCTTTTTATTTATTATTATTAATGTTGTTTCATTTAAATTTTATCTTATTTTAATATTATAAATTTTTATTTTTCCCACTATTAAAATTACTCTACATTTTTTGTTACCACATAAATGACTAACAAGGCTAAAAAACTCCTTGCAGACATTAAACCTAAAGTACTAACACACGACTAAAATTTAAATCTAACTAGTTTTAGTTTACGCGCTTTGCGCGTGTGCCTAATTCAATGAAAAAATTATTTAAAATTTATCTTTGAGTTACAAAATAAAAATATAAGTTCTGAAAAAAAAATTGTTTGTTTTATATAACTAACTAAATAAAAAATGAAACTGCTCCACGTAAATACTTAATCTCCAGTCAAATAATTCAACTTAAAATGTATATCAAAGAATGGCCGAAGTTAGAACGGGAAGTATATATTTAGTTTGGAAGTATCATTATTAAAGTGGGATTAATATTTAAATAATACTAATTAAGCTAGCTCATACCAATTTTAAGTATTTAATTACAATTATATTTTTATTCAATAAGAATTCTTTTTCAGATAGTAAAAACCCAATTAGGTGAAAAATCATCCATGCACAACATGTTCTAAAAATAAAGTAAAGCAAATGACTTTATAAATCTAAAATATGTAAGAATCATTTTATACCATTAATAAAGTCTACAATTGAAATGCCCTTTTAGAAGCCATAATTATAGTCAAGAAACTCGCGATATTCAGCTAAATTTAATATTATGTAGAGAAGTTAAAGATCTCACAAATTATCTTGTTGGAATAATTGATAAGTTTGGAGTTTGTTATTGATTTCTGCTTAATATTCCAAATAATTGTAATTGCTAATTTAAAAGCTTTGAAAACGAAAAATATAATATAGAATACTATTATTAGTGGAATAGTCTTGTATATATTTTTAAATATTATAATATAGAAGAGTTTCATAAAATCAGAATGTATAAAAAATTTACAAAATTCGACCACTTCCATTATTATCCAAAGCCAAACGTACTTCCTCTTTCTTTAATGTTCTCATTCTCTCTTTTATTTATTTTATTTATCATTTATATATAATTTAAGTGTAAAAATTATATAAGGTAAAATATTAATGATTTTAAAGTTCTAAATGACAGATTTTTTAATACAGTTTAAATAAGGAAAAAAAATACTATCAAACTCCTAGATTTTAGGGAATTAATTAAATGACTAATTTTAAATATTATAGAAAAATAATCAAATGACTATTTTATCCGACGCGAGCTCTATTTTTAAAGGGTAAAAAAGTCGAACGACATTTCACTAAGGGTTTTCGTGCTTTTAATATAGTATAAATAGATTAATTAATATTACTTATATAGATAATTTTTCCATTATGCATAATCTTTCGATGATTTTGTATGTGTATTTCCTTTTATTTTGGAAGCTTAGGTCTCTATTGTCCTCTTTTAACACCTTCAATTATTATAAATATGTCTAATAGATTGATGTTATCTTCTTTTATTTATCCTCTGTGTATGATATTTGCACATTTTGCTGAATGTGCCCCTTTAGAAAAAATAAATACCAAAACAAAGATCTATATTTACTTTATCGCGTCTTGTTTTAAACTTATATTTTTTCTCAAAACTAGGAGGGTTAGGTCACTTAGCTAACCTACTTTACAATCTTTTTTTTTCAAAAAGGATTTATTATGTTTTATTATTCATAGGATTTAGTATTATTGTCTTTTTCTTGGTAAATTTATGATTAATCAACTTATAGAAAGTGGAAAAGGTTCTTGTTTAAAGAGGGATTAAGTAACGAGAGATAATTATCACTAGTTGAAAAATGATACTAGTATTATAATGCGGGATAACCCTTTTCGTGTGTCTAGTTAAACCTCCTATTAATGTCTTAGAATACAAAGAGATAATAACTTCAGGATAAGAATACACACAAATAATAAATTTAATCTTAGCATATCGGAAATTTGAAATTTCTCCTGGTATAGGACATTAGAACTTGAGGTAAAGCATATATCTATCTACACATAAAGTTTCAATTACTTTTGTTTTTATTTCTTCATTGGGTTTTTTACACAAATAGTTGTCCGAATTTACTATTTAATTTTTTAACCAGTATACATAGATTATACGTTAATTATACATAATTTATATATGATTTATATATATTCTCTATTATTAGTTTAAATGACCGCATGAATACCTATTTAGATTAATTATTCATTAATATTTTCTTGAAAATGCAGAGAATGTTGAAATTTTGAATAGTGGTATGGAGGACAAAGCTAGGAGTCTCCTTGAATGCGGCATGTGCACTTTATGGATGTTGTTACGCCTCTTTTGGTGCGTCGGTGAACGTTTTTGAACCACCATATACACCAATCACTTGTCAATTTTTATAATTTTGAGTAAATCATGCATTTAATTTCTCATTTTTGAAAGCCCCTTTTTTCTTTCTTCCACTATTGGTCCATTCTTTCCCAATTGTTCTTTTCCCACATCAAACAAGACTTAATACCCAAACAATATAACTATTAAATTAATGAAAAAGAAATATTAGAAGAATTTTCATGCTTTTCTCATTTTTCTATATTTGTATTTGTTTCAGCCGAAGGTCTATCAAAAATAATTTTTCTACCTTCACAAGATAGGAGTACACACTACCATCCTCACACCCCACATGGTGAGATTATACTGGGTTTGTTATTGTTGTTGTTGTTGTTTCCAGGGGTGAAGCTAGAGACCAGGGCGCGGGTTCGGCTGAACTCAGTAACTTTGGTCCAAACTCTATATGTGTTTTAAGAAATTCATTTAATATGTTTAAACTATTAATTTAGAACTCAGTCACTTAAACGGGCTAAAATTCTAAACCTATAAACTTCAGATCTTGACTCCGTTGCTGGTTGTTTCATAACGTGGTAAAAAATAAATCGTAACAAGTGAGTTAAGCGATCGACTAAGGGTGTGTTTGGTAGGAAGGAAAACACACCCTAATTTTTAAACTGATTCTTTAATGCCTTTCTGATAATATATCATTCTCATTACAACTTAAATTCAATAGTAACTCTAGACAAACTTAGAATATATTACTGTGAACTCTGTAGTATGCAATATAAGTGCTTAACGAGATTCAAGAATGCAACTAGGTATAATTCATGGAAAGTCAGAGGCATTTTAATCATCTCACTACCTAATTAAAGCAAACAATTACTATTAAGAAAGGCACGCGTATATTAATTTTTGTGTTTAATATAAATTTAAATTGGAAATACAAAGAGACAACTATTGTCAATAAGTCGTTAAAATTCAAATTCGTAACACTGTAAATCGAATTGTGACACATATTAATAACTCACTATCCTGTTGAAATTCCTTGACCATACCGCAAAAGGTAAAATATCCTGACAAGGAGACAACAAACAAAAAATTGAGTAAATATTTAGAAAATGGTAAAAGAACATGAAAACATAAATATAATGATATCCACATGAAAGTATGGTCCAAAATACAGTCTTCAAACTGAGGTTCTAAAGCAATAGTTAATTGGACCCTACATTTTTTTTGGGACCTACATCTCAATAGTCATCATGGGGCTTTTTGTTTTTCTTTTTAAATTTAATTATTTTGTATTTCACATTAGATATGTGCGGGTCAAAAATGGATAATGCAAAAACGGATAAATATTCGACCCGACTAATATTTAATACGGATAAAAAATGAGTTAACCGACTGGTTTCTTGATATGATCATTTTTGGGAGAATTCCTAGTCTCCCAAACTTTAAGAACCCCCATTTTGTCTCTTTGTAAATGTAAAAGTTAAATACATTGATTATCCATTTTTAAGTGGATAATATATATCTTATCCATATTTGATCCTTTTTTAAAAAAATTATTATCTAACTCATTTTTTAGTAAATAATATGGATGAATAATTATTTTCTTATTCGTTTTGTCTTCACTAAGTTAAATGTAAATTAATAATTTAGATTCACATAGAATAGAACCAATAAGAACGGTAAATCAGTAATTCATCTTTCTGGTTATTTGGATACCCATAATGTAGAAAATTTCTTCCTTGGTGAAGTCCTTTTATGGCTCAATGGCTTAAATATTGACAAGGTGATGGTTGAATTCGATTATCAAGAGGTGTTAACTGTTCTTAATTCGATTATGCCTAACTTGTCCGAATTTGGTGCTATTATTGGATATTATTTGTCTCCAAAGAATTAATTGTATGATTTGTCCTTTCATTAGACTAGGCGAAATGCTAATAAAATGGCTCATTTTTTTATTTGGGTTGCTTTATAGTATGCAACTCGTGTGACTTAAGATTGCTCTTCTATTATTTGTTCTTAGGATTTTCGTTTAGAGAATATTAATATTGTTTGCCTGAGGTAACATTATATTGACTTGGTTTTTTTAATAAAATTTGTTGCCTTCAAAAAGAAAACAGGCAAATTGCATTTACCGGGATCGAATTCGATACTTTAGATTAAAATGAAGATATTTCGATCATACCACCACAACTGAAAGCTTATTAATTCAAAGACTACTTATAACATTTCTTAATCTTGATTAAACTGATTTGGTTCTTCTGAAAACATCTTAATAATTTAACATTAAAATGTTTTAAATAGTAAACTTTCGTCTGAATTAAGCTAGTGTGTACGATGTATTTTACTAAAAAAGTGTAAGAAATATCAGGTGTGGATCCCAAGGCCAAATCATGTGACCTTGTCCTAAAGTATACTGGTAAGTGCCAAGCTGGCATGATCCCAGTGGATTCCTCCCCGTGTGGGCTCCACATAGTTCTGCCACGTGGCTGATTGTTTAAACGGGGTCCATCACCGACGCCGTAACGTGCTTTGTGGGACCTACCACACAGAAAGAACGTGGGGTCATAGTAGTATGCTTGATCACACGCTCTCCTCACGTGACTTAGATTGCTTTCAGTTTCAATAAAATTTGAAATTCTGAAAAAGCCTTTCTGATTCTGAAAAATTATTTGCTTTTTTTTCAAACCAAAAATAAAAATAAAAAATCAATGAGTTCAAGGTCAAAACTTGAAGTTTACCTATCTTATTACTCAAACAACTTCGCAGTTATGTAACAATCACATATGTAATAATTAAAAAATAATAATATAAGTATTAAAAGTCCGATTTCAAAGGAGTTAGGAGATAGTGAGGTGACAACAAGTGTGAATGATAATATCAAATTGTACATCTAACGACAAATCCATATCTCCTACAACTTACATAACAATTCTACTTGAAAACAACTAAGAAGCTTAATCTACTGCTAAGATTATGGTGAGCAATTACTCCCAAAAAAATTAAATTGGTAAATCTTACACAAATAAAATTAAATCTATATTATATTAAAAAGAATATTAATGGATGATAATATTAAATAAAGTGACAAGTTAGTGTAAAGCCACATAAAACGTGATAATACTATATATTAGATAACATAATAGCCAAATTAAGGAAAATAATTAATAATTTACTATTAGAAATGAAAGGGAAGGACTATTTGAATTTGAGATTAGAAAGTTCTCAAAATTATGATGAGAACGCTCAAACTATGGATAAGACCACTAAATTAAAGTCCTATTAAAAATTTTAAAAAATTGATAACAAGTTAAGTTTTATAAATAGAAAATAAATGTCTAAAGTAGGTAATTTTACTAACAAAAATTTAAATTTAAATTTGTATCTTAAAATTAAAAGAGAAAGAAAATTTAATTACATGTAATACAATTATAGAAAAACTCAATAGATTTGGAACATAATAATCGAAGAACTTATGTTTTAATATTTAGACTGATTCAAAGTTACAACTTAAAATAAATGTGATATTATTTTGGTTATAAGTAAAATATTAATGTAAAAAACTAATTAAAATTTTATAGTAGGAAAGAGAATGTATAATGAAGAAAATAAAGATAATGTGAGATTACTTGTACTTTAAATTAATTTAAAAATAAATAAAATAAATAATTAAATAATACTTAAAAATATTACTAATATATATAAATGATAAAAAAGTACCGAGTAAGAGGATAAAAGTATAAAGGTATATTAAATATTAAGAATAATTTTTTTTATATTTATTGATGACTATTAAAAAGGTAATAAGAAAGACAATAAGTCAATTAGTAAGCTAATAAAAGATTATATGATGGTATAACAATATTAAATAATAAATTATATAATAACTATAAGTAAAGAACAAAAGAAAAAGAAGAATTTGTGTAAAAATTTGATGAATAAGACGTATTTGACTTTGAAATGAAAAACAAAGTGGTAGTAATTTTGTTAAAATATAATGGTCTAATGTGCTCAAACAAGACAGATCACAACATGATATATTTAGTATCATTTAATATTGACAGCGAAACGAAATATAATTACTAAAATCAAGAGGTTAGGATGCTACAAATATAGAAAAAAAATATGTTGGCCACTACGAGATTTGAGAAATAATATCATACCTTGCTTCTTAATTAATATCTAATGATTATATATACTAACCTTTATCTAGAATGTTTATAGTTTCGGGTTATTTGCATATTTTCAAATAACTCATATAATTTTAATATGGTATGTGTCCGCGCATCGCGCGGGTACTTATACTAATTTTAAATTAAACGGAAGAAGAAAATGAAACTTTATCTATGAGTGCTTTGAAGTTAGATAACTAGCCAAGACAGAAGTAATATAACTTTTTAATAACGAACTGAGTGTGAGTGAACCCGTTACTTTAAACTCGAATATATAAATTTGTATTTATAATTATGAAATTTAAAATTTTGGATCTGCTTTTAATCGTTCGAGTAATAATATACAATTAACAAGGTCAAATAAGACAATAAGGCAAAGGAGTAATCTATTCCTTGATTGCATGTAATTCCATGTGCTCATGCCCCAATTTTCTGAACATGACCTCACTGTCTATTGACATTATTCTTCTATTTATTCTTTCTATACTCCATTCACTAGATCAAATAAATATAAAAATTCTGATCGTCGTAGGACAAGACAGAAAAAAAAGGTTACAGAATATAACAATACGTACAAAATATTACAATTGATGTTATTTGTAAAATTGTTAAAGGAATATTAGTATTTGATTCATTTAGTCGTTATTTGAGTAATTTAACGTCAACCTACGTCGTGTTTCAAGTTGTTTATTGATTAAATCATGTCTTTCGAAATTTCACGATGAAAAATTAGATACAACATACGTGTAGCACATAATTGTCTGTAACAAATAAAGAAGTACTTAGCGGAGAAAAATTGGTCCCCGAATAAATTAAAAGGTTACTATTAGAAATGGCTTTACCAAAATTTGGTTAGAATGGAGTTCACAGAAAACAAATAAGAAATAAATAAAGAAAGAGTAAGAAAAAAAGAATCTTAAAGTTAAAATGGAGCTCCATTTAGTCTTTCAATTATTATTATTATTTTTGAAATTCATCTTAAAGATTTTTAACAAGAAACTCAGTTGGAAAAAGGAAAAAAAGAAGGAAAGAGAAACAAAAAATGTTATTAGACTTTGTAGATAATACGATAGTACTCCAACTGGGGTTAAGTTTTCAGATAAGTATTCATTTTCATTTGCTAACATTATATTTGTTAGAGAATTGGGGTGCCACAACTACCCGATTGCTATTTCCTTATCTTTGAAGAGAAGGTATAAAAATGGCAATCATTGGTTTTAGTTTTTTCATTTCTACTTCTCCATTCTTCTTATTCTTATTTATCTTTGTTACATAAACGTGTGGTTCTTTTTTATTTTTGGTTTTCAATATTTGGCATCTGGTATCTGCATTAGAGCCCTGATTATAACTCGAATTCGCGCTTCATTGTTCTCTTCTGATTTCTTCTTGTTTTAATAGAAACACGGTTTAGTTTCATTCATTCATTCTTCTTTTTCTCTCTTCTACTCCTCCGTCCTAATGCATTTACATAAAATGTTGATTGATAGCTTACTTAAATGACTGTATTTATAAATATATATATATATATATACACTTTGATAGGCACTCATACACTTAACGATCATTAAAAGAACTTCTTTTTTTTTCAAATTTCCTTGACATGTATGAAGTCTGTTACTTTAATTTTTCTTTGTCATTCATTATTGGTCATTTTTTTCATTTTTAGTGATTCTGTAAAATTTTAAGATTTTATTAACAATTAGAAATTTATCAAAATAGTGTGATTTATAAAATTACTCATTATGATATGTATATCATTTGGATTTACAAAGAAATTCAATTCCCTAGCAACCTATCGTGTGTATATCTTTTGGGTTTCTTTTCAATAAAATATACTTATTCGTCCAAAATACTACTCTTGCATTAATTGATTAATCACAAGAAAAAGAAAGTACAAAACAAATTTGCGATGAAATTATGCAGTAATGGTGCATGAAGAGGAAAAATAACAAATTAACATAAAATTAAACGTTATTTACTTTATGAAAAGTGGAAAAGTCTTTTAGGAGAAAGTGATTCGATGAGTGCAACCCAAGTTAGTTAAAAGGGAAGGGATGCATCATGAAACCCATTCTCTTTCCCTTTTTTTCTTGAAAAAGAAGTTTCTATTTATGAAGTATAATTTAGACTATTAGTAGTAAAACACGCGTTTTGCGCGTGTATCTCGTGTTGATAAGGATAACTTTTTAAAAATAACATAAATAATATTCAAAAGTTATATTTGCTTTATAAAAAAAATCCAGAGTAACAAAAAATTACATGTTCCTAAAAATGATAATTAAATAGTAATCATGGACGGGGTTTGGACGCGCCCTAAAAGACACAAACATGGTCAACTAACTGACAAAAGACGTCTTCTTTTATTTTTTTCTCGCAAAAAAAAATACTAATTGTTCTATTTCTTCAACCAGTAAGAAATAATAGATAAATTGTTTCCTATAGATTAGAAAAGAACAAATCATGCAAAAATAGAATACAACTACTGCATCTGATTAATCTATTTTTTTCATCTTGAAGAGAACTTTCTTTGTCTATCCAAGCATATAACCATGCGCAATAACAAATGTAATGAAATTACTTACAGTTGATGGGTTCTAATCAAAAGACTAAGTTAATACTACTCTAGAGGAGTAAAAATATGAACCTCATGTTAAACTTAATTAAGATTGCAATTTATTCTTTCAACCAGTTCCCACATATTTAAAAATAAAATGTTTTGTTGTATCTACATAATTAGTTCTCATTTAATTAGAAAATTTTAAAAGTAAGGCTGATTTGCTTTTAAAAAATTAATTTTTTATATTTGTAAAAACATTTGTATGAGAAATAAGTTAGTACAAAAATACTTAATTTGCATGTTTATTTTTTTAAAAATATTTTGATATGAATTATTTTTATCTGGTCGTATGAGTTAAAATGTCCAACCAATTTTATGTTGGGAAGAGATTAGCTCTTGTGATGCTAGCTCCATTAATCTTCAACGTAGTGGATATATGCCACATGTGCAAGAAAAATATTAACATGTACAATTGAAACCCTTTTAATTTGCAATTATTTATAAAAGATTTCACATTATTAATGTGCTTGTACTTTATCTAAACATAGAAAATATTCCCAAGATAACATGTATCACATCAATAGTATTTTTTATAATGTAATATAATATAAATATTGTACGTATCAAACAAATTAATATAAACATAGTCACAAGAAGTATATTGTAACTCTATATTTTTAAGAAGCAGCATATAAAATAAAGAACTATATGAAAAACTTAAACACTAAAATGACTGGATAAGAAGGAGAGGAGTTCAAAAGATTGTGATCTAAAGTTCAAACGTATAACGTTTTCATGTTCATGCCATATATTTTCGGAATTTCATGGCTCAAACTTAATGATATAACTAGTTAGTAATTATTTATGGCAAAGGAAATAACATATTATACTTTCTATTTAGATAGCTAAAGGGGAGAAATTACGATCATGCTAAAATATGACAAAGAAAAGGACTTCAAAATCTAAAAGATATCGAAAGTGGGCGAAATATTTACATGTAATCGATTAAAATTTAATTTAAAAAACTAATATAAAAACACGTTAAACTATGAGTAACAGAAAAGGACTTCTAAACTATGATATTGTTTGAGTTAAGTGAAAAATGAACGTGCAATATGCCTTTTAGTTTTTTTTGTTAATTTATCTGATTAAATATGTAAAACAATCCTATCTCTTCTTTCACTCTACTATATTGCATGCTATTTCTGAACGAATAGTTGATAGCGTTTTTGAACAAAATATTTAATAGTATATCTACGTATATCTATTTGCAAAGATGGTGAATTTTGACTTCAAAACTAATACATACCGATTAATTAGTTTGAATATTATATATACAATTATCTTTAACTTTTTAAAAAGTATGAATACATATTTGTACGTAACTTGTTTCCGTAATGAGGTAAAATTAAGTCAAGTTGATTTTAATATCCTAAATAGTAATAAAATTAACGTGAAACAAATTAATTATACTTATGTTAGTATTTCAAATAAGGAAATAATTTATATAATGTAAAACTTAATTGATTATGAATTCCTAAATATTAGGAGTTTCTACAGAGTTTAAATAAGGAGTGATCTTATAACCAAAAATTTTAATTGATCTTAAATTCCTAAATATATGAAATAATGAAATGACTATTTTATGTAGTGTGAAATCAATTTTTAAAGGGTAAAAAAGGCGAACGACATTTCGCTAAGAGTCTCGTGCTTTTAATATAGTGCCTAATCTCAAATATATAAAAATTTATATAAATATTATTAAAACTTATGCTTAAGTTATACAATAAAAGTGAAGGAGTGTAAATTTTTGAAAAATTAATTATTAATCCTATTTAGCTAACTCTAATGAAGGGGCTATTTATGCCCCATATATATTCAACTTAAATACATTATAAATTCTATTATATAATTATTTCAATTTTATAAGTTATCATGCTTCGTTTTTAATTTTAGTAAGAATACTTAATCCTTGAAGATTTAAGAGTTCTCCCGTGATTTTTATTTGAAAAGTTTGTTCTAGAAGACACAAACAAGATCAACTAATCGATAGAAGACGTCTTCCTTTTTCTCAGTGAGAAAATGCAAATTGTTCTATTAATTTAACCAATAAGAAATAATATAGAAATTATTTCCAACAAATTAGAAAGAACATCCGCAAAAGTAGAATTCACGAGCGATATTTTGATTTATCTACACTTTTTGTGTTGTGGAGAGAACTTTCTTTCTCTGCCAAGCATATAACCATGCATACATTTGGATGCATGATCATATATTTTCTTTCTCTAGAAGTAATAGTCTATAATTATAATGAAGTTATGTGCAGTTGACGAGTTCTGAAAGGACTATGTTAATACTATCATGTTAATACTAAATGTTAGACAATATCTTATATATAATGCTACAATTTTTTGACGTTTTATTTTTTTTTTGAAGAAATAATTTTGTTTTTCAAAAGGTATAAAATTTGGTATGTCAAATAATTTTGACTATGGCAATTAACTGTACATATTTTAAATTTGTTGGGTACCTTAAATATTTATATTTTTTTGTTAGGTTTCTTTAACGTCAACAATTATTTTTATTCCTTGAGAATATTTATTTTTCGAGCTCCAAATAAAATAAAATAACCAAAAAGGCATTTTCAAATAATTCTCCCTTGTTAGGATTACTTTGTCGAATATTTAGAGATTTGAAATTAACTAATATTATTCTAATATTTTTTGAATTACTAGTTTAGTGTATGTGCGTTATACGTGTGCCTCGCGTCAGGTAAATATATATGCAAGAACAATGTGTTTGACTATAGATGCTTCATCCCGATTTTGTATTTTTTTTTTCTTATCAATTTAGCATTGATATATTTGTGATAATTTCTATATAGACTAATTTTGTATTACATTTTCTATTGTTGTAATTTCAAAGGGAAAATATTTAGAAAAACAATATGGAAAATTATAGTTTTCGAATAAGAAAAATTAATCTAGTCATCTAAAAATATTTAGGGTTATTCTCACCATTTCAATCCTATTTTGTTCCCTTCTTTTGATTCGTTTGCTTATTCTTATATCAAAAAAGTTTATAAAACCAAATTGGCATGAGAACAATATAAAAACAATATCAAATATATGAATAAAGTTACAGATGAACATAAACAATACTAAGCAACATGGAATTTAGATCAATAACTAAAGCGTGGATCATAGAATAATAGGATTATGTCATCATGCCAATAAAAAAATTAGAATAATTTTGAAATACATGGCACATCTAAAACAATCTAAAAGACTAAAAAAATTCATTCCTACGCTCTTTGCGCGTGTACCACATATTAAGAAGTTTAGAAGTTTTAAAAAAACATTATATAAATATTATTAAATTTTGTATACCTAACTGCAATTGTTAAGTGTCATTTAGAAAGTATTTTAAGCATTGGATGTTGATTAAAGAGTATAATAATTATAAATATATCTAATTATAGAATTTATTAGAGTATTTTATACTTTGGTACATATATTTTATAGTTTGAATCTTTGATTGAAGGCTAACGACATACTATTTTATACCCGGACAATTAAACATAAATTTTCACAAAATAATTTCTCTATTTTTTTATTTTTACTAAGATAATTAAATTATATAAACTAATTGGTTTTAATTTTATGACCAATTATATATCTGTAATGAAGAATAAAAAAATCGAAGGAGAGCCGATGGCACTATCTAATTTAGTTATAGCTTCCTACTAATTAGTTTTTTTCACTTTCATTTCTTATTTAAAGATAATTAAATTATATAAAACTAATTGATTATAATTTTATACAACGAATAATTCAAACCTACAGCGAGTAATAATTATGGTTTTACTTATTCTCTGTGAATATTTTTATTTTTAGTATTATATCACATAATTAAAATAAGGAAAGGATCTAATGCGCAAGATTTAGTTGAAATATTAAATAAATTTCCAATAAGATGTATGTGTTTGCATTATTTTTTTTTTATTTTTAAAGTAGCTTGAGATTGGTATCCGTAACTTTCAAGGTATTGCGATTCAAAAGAATTTTGAGATTAAATCCAACACTATATAATTTTCGTGGTGTGTAATTTTAAATTTAACTTAATCGTGCTTTTTGTTTGATTTTATAATTATATAAATATGATATTTCCCTTTTTATCTAGTTTCAATTTGTAAAATAAATGTTAATATATGAATGAATAGACATATTTTACCTAAGAGCCAATCATTTAAATACTCAAACAAAAAAAAATCAATCATACATATTATTATCTAATTGATGTAACATAAATTTGAATTTTAAAATATAGCTCATAAAAGATGCTCTAGTTTTACCATCATATTAATGACGTAAAGTTTCCATGTAAACTTTACATTTTTACGTCGACATGTTACACAGTTCATATTTGGAAAGGAGTTGTATTAGTTATTATTTTTATTTTAATTGCATTGAAAGTCCTAAATATTTGAACTTCTTATATAGTACCATTTTAAATAAGGAAGGATTCAATATACAAAATTTTAGGTGATTATAAGATCCTAAATATATTAGGTAAATAATTAAATGACTATTTTATCCAATATAAATCTATTTTAAAAGGGTAAAAATGTGACATTTCGCTAAGTGCCTTCGTGCTTTTAATATAGTATATAGATTATAGTAAATTTGTGATATGGTTTGTGCGGAATAAGGGCGGGCGATTTTGGGTGTATTTTGTGGGACAACTAATTTACTCACAATTATATTGGCTAATAAGAAAGAATAACTTTTGCATATTTTGTTTGATTTTTTTCTCCGACATCAGCAAGTATGGCAGATATATCAGCCGAAGCTTGTAGTTCCATGAATAATTCTGCATATCTAGCGTATCAAACCTTGGATTCGTCTAGACATAATTTATGCATTATAAGATTTTCTTTGGGATATGTGTACTTTATATTTACTTTACATAATCCAAGTAAGGGAAAAATTTATATTTAGGACTTTTTACATAGTTCAAATAAGGAATAATTTAATAGATAAAATATAGTTGGTTTTGAACTCCTAAATATTAGGTAAATAATTAAATTACTATCCCTAAATAAAAGAAAAATAGTTAAATGACTATTTTGTCTAGTGTGAACTTTATTTTTATATGGCAAAAAAGGCAAACGACATTTCGCTAAGGGCCTTCGTGCTTTTAATATAGTATAGATATAGATAGATAGATCTAGATTATACATGTAAAAGTAGATTATTTTTACCCAATTATCAGATAATACTTATTTTAAAGATACATCTGTAATATTACCTTATAAATGGTTTGTTTTATAATATTTTTACAGTATTAGCCCATAAAAACTTAAATTCATACAAATATGCACGGACTAGAACGATATAAAGACTACATCTCAAGTATTGTTGAGGTTAATGAACTTTCTGGTTATTCAACTATTATAATTAGGATTATCTAAAAAAGAAACTATAAAACCTACAGAAAAATGCATGCATGCATCATATGTAAAGTGTAAACTGTTGCAAAAACTCGTAAATAACGTGAATACTTAACTAAAAAGAGAATCGTCCGATGCATATATATATATATATATATATATACACACACACACACATACATACATTGAGAGAGAGGGGGGGATGCTATATTATGTATAATTATTACGTTTGATTAAAACGTAATAAATTTTATTTATTTCTAGTTGAGTAATCATATATATATATATATATATATATATATATATATACATACATACATACATTGAGAGAGAGAGAGAGGGGGATGCTATATTATGTATAATTATTACGTTTGATTAAAACGAAATTAATTTTATTTATTTCTAGTTGAGTAAAATAAATGATCTGTACAAAAAGTATTTTTGGAACTAATTAACTTCTTTTGAACATTTTTAAAATATAAGTATTTTGATTTTTGAGAGGAAACCTAGGAAATATTAAACTACACTTAGAATCTTAAATCAGCAAATACATTTATGTGATAGTATAGTATCTTAATAGTTTTGCTTTCTAGAGATGGTTTATTCGTTTTAAGAATTTTGAGTTAACTAGTCTCCAGGTACGCGCGATGCGCGTGTACCTCGTATTGATGAGTATTAATTTATTTAAAATTTATGCTTGAATGATAAAATAAAAGTGTAAGTTTATGAGGATGATCACGAATGTTGATAGTGTATAACTAACTAATTCAAGAAAGAAATTGTCTCATAAAAATTCTCAATCATTAGTCAATAATTCAATTTAGAATTTGTTCCCACTTTATAATGTCATAATTACAATTTCACAAGTTACTATGCTTCCTTTTCAGTTTGAGAAGTAACAGATTACCCTTGAAAACCTATATAATACTGAAGGGTAGTATTTAAAATATATCAGTATGTAATTAATAATTTACTAATGTCAAATGAATACAAAAACCAAAGTGCAATAAAAAAAAACACTCAAAAAAGATACTAAAGCAAGCTAGTGAAGGAAAGGAGTACAAATGTAATATAAAAAATATTATAGTGCATATATAAAGTTCAAAATTAGCTTGGAAGAAATTTATATGATTATTATACACTATTCAAATAAGAACATAATTTACAGAAGATTAAATTTTAATTAATTATGAATAAATTTTAATTAATTTCAGAATCCTAAATATAAGGACTTAATCCAAATACGGAGAATTTAATAAACAAAATTTCTGTTAAGCTCAAGATATTATGGAGTAAATATTAAGAAAAATAACTTTACAGAATTATAGTTATTTTGCAATAAAATTTTTATGCTCAAAGAATTTTTTTTTACGTGTCTTTTTGACAAGTAAGCTAACGTTTAGCCTTAATTTTTTTTCTAATATTTAGTACTACCAATCATACTTGTGTTACCTACTTCAATTAGGAAAGAATTTATGAAAGGTAAATTTTAATTGATTTTAATGTCTTAAATATTAAGAATCTATAATAATATTTTAAGCAAGGAAAAATTTAATATTCAAAGTTTAGTTGATTTTAAAGTTCTAAATATTAGGAAAATAAATTAAATTATAATTTTATCCAATATAAAATATGTTTTTAAAGGGTAAAAAAGACGAACGACATTTCATTAAGGGCCTTCGTGCTTTTAATATAGTATATATTATCACTAGATTTGACCGTTATGCCTTGATTCATCTTATATTCTTTCATAGTTTCTTACTATATATATTTTCTAATCTAAAATAAAAGAAAGAAAAAAGCTACAATTTCTTTGGCAAGTAAGCAGTTTTAAGATTGTAAAAAGATATGATACACTAATAATAATTATTTGGGTTAATTATTATAGTTATAACAATTGAACCCGTAGTTTCTAGTATTACTCTTATCTCCCTTATTTTAATTTTGTATAACAATTTTTTTTACCTATTTAAAATGACAAATTAGTCACATCACAATATAGTTATATTGATAAAAAAAAATTAAAAGAAAATAAAAAAATAAAAAAAAATAAGATAAGAGTAATATCATAAACTACAAGAAAAATTAGTGTCGGAGCAAAATGTGAGAGGAGGTTTCTTAAATTATCTCTAATTAATTTAATACGTAGCAATAAAAGCAAAGGGGCAAAAATACAAGTAACTGAGAATCCTACTTTCCCTTTTTATCTTTAACGAAAATCTGTGAAAAGCAAACACATAAAACTCAAGTAACATACAAACTATACATTACTCAACCCATTCACAACAAGTACAAAACAAGTACATTACAGCTAAAAGCACCTATATATAGTTACATATACGCGTAAGATCTGTTTGTCAATATCAAAATGGATTTAAGTTATATACAATGTAAAATTTTATCTTTATTAATTTGTACTTTATCAAGTTATCTATTATTAGTAGTACTTATGATAAAACTTACATGTACTTAGCTTAGAATTATTTTAAATACTAACAACTACAGATATATATAATTAATATAATTTAATATGCTATAACAAGTTATTATTATTTATTACTATTAGTTATAGTCTACCAATTAAGTGTTTATTGAATGGAATAACCCGTTAATATATATTATCAATGTTATATTACACTTATAAATAATTTTACACTAGCGTTATATAAAACTTAAGTCCATATCAAATTACATTGGATAGTACTTAAATTTTGCACTTATAATCTAAGAGATATTTACATAATCAGCTACATTTAATAGGTATTGATTTTCAACCTAAAATGTATATATACTATTGAGTATAATTTGCTATAAAACATTAAAAATACACTCACATTGTGTATAACTTAAATCTCAATCAAATATTTTTTGGTTTCTCACCCGGTGTTCGGTATACACATTGGGACCCGATTAAATCCGGATTCACGCACCGAAAGTGTCAATCAAATTACATTAATAACTAAGTACTACTGAGGGAAACAATTTGTTTTTTTTAAAAAAAATAAAGAAAATCAGAGGGAGAGGTGTGGGACCAGAGTGCAATGAGAAGAGCGTATTGAAGGGAGGAGGGAAGACTTAAAGATCACGACAATGGAGTGGTGATATAACTAACTAAAATAGTAAGTATACAGCTAGCAATGAAACAATAGATACCCCTTACCAACCATCACTCTCTCCTTCTACTTCTCCTTTTTAACTTTCTTCTTTTCATTTCTCTCCTAATTAAAACCCCTTCATATCTCCTCTTCTTCTTCTTCTTCTGGTACTACTACTTTCTTCTAAGGTATTACATATAGTTCATTCTTTCTATTTGATCATATATACTACTCTCATTCCTGGCCAAACTATAGGCTGTTAGGGTCAAAATTTCTTCTTTTTTCTTTTTTTTTTTGTGAATTTTTGCTTTTGTCTTCTTTAAGGTACATTCACAACCAGCTATAGTTCATAAGTGGAGTACTTTTCTTTTTTGGTGTGGGTGTTGTAAAGTTTTTGTCTTTTTTTTTGGTTCATTTTCTCAGAGACTAGGAATTCTGCAGAGTTTCCTTTGGACTTGAGCCTATCCAAAATAGTAGTACTAGTATTAATTCCAGTTACCTGTTACTCTCTTCTCAGTTTTGGGCCGGAGGTTTGAGGGTTTAAGTGTTAGTTCTGTTTTCGGTGTTTTTTTGTTTTCTTTTCAAATTTATGTATTTGGACCTTCAGTTACATTTTTGGAAAACAGAGAAGCATAGAGAAAATTTTTTGAGTCTTTTTTGCTGTGTTTTGCTTCAGATGAAGTAAAACAAAACTTGGTTTCTTAGAGATGTCTAGGCATAAAGATTGAAATCCAACTTTTTGCTGTTTTGCATTGTTTTTATACTTTTCTGAACAATTTTGGAATATAATTGCAGAGGAATTTTCGGAGAAAACTTGGAGACTCTGAAGCTTTTTCTGCATATTGGGTCTACAAGTTCTTGCATTTTTAACATTTGCTTCTTAAATTTGCTTTTGGGTTTTCAATTTTTTTAAAAATAATCTTATTTTCTTGTAATTTTCTCAATGTGTCGGTACACTCAGTGTGAACGCTCTACTTCAGTTCATTCTCATCCCAGTTTTTGTTTTTTTCTTCTTCTGAATTTCCCAATTTTTCTTTTTAAAATAATTTGCTAAATATTACAAAAATCCCACTCTCAGAATCTTGATTTTATGTTGTGGATTGACAAAATTCCAAAAACAATTCAACTTTTTTCTAATAAAATGTGCCACGCCTCATTTTTGACACCTTGGCTCCAGCTAGAGCACTTGGTGGGGTTGGCCTCTACCCTTCACATTAATTTTCATTTTTTTCCCTATAAAATGACTAAATGAGCATATGTATTTTTGCTTCCTGTACCTAGGCGTTGGGCTCAGAAATTGTTATCATTTGTTGGTATGAAAGTTTGATGAATTTTCTTAGTTGGTGTTAATTATTAACTGGTTTTGTGTTAATTTTTGCAGTTAGAGTAGGAAAAAGAAAGAGTATAATAAATGGGGTCAAATTTGGTGGATGAGATAGACTGTGGTAGCTTCTTTGACCACATTGATGATTTGATTGAATTCCCTCTTGAGAATGAGGGTGCTGGCCTTAGTTCTACTGATTGCAAAGATTTTCCAACCATTTGGAATGATCCCTTGCCGGATTCCGACTCCCTTTTCTCCGGCAGCCACCGGAATTCAGCCTCCGATTTCTCGGCCGAGCTCTCAGTTCCGGTGAGTATTCTTTTTGTAGCCACTTATGTCCCACAATATCAATGTATGTAATTTAAATCTTTATTTATATATTACCGTTATAATTAAATAAAAAATGGTCAAAGTTTAAGTGAATCCTGTAAGGTTACGTGTAGGACAGGCTACTTACCTTACATCTCAAGAGGTGCGATCCGTAAATTTCACGGATTCTGCACAAACACGAAATAATTTGTGAGCCGAACTACTTCAAAATTTAAGTGATTCCTATGGGGCTGATTTCTTTTTATGTCTCATCACGTGAATTGGACGTAGAGTTTTAAATATGTATTGCTTAGTACTTGATTAAAGAATTGTATCATGATTGGAGAGATCGGCTATTTAATGATGGATTAAGATATGTTTTGTATCTGACTGCCAGCTGGGCTGTCGGTGCTAAAGAAGTACACTACATTTTATGCTCAAAATTCAAACAATTTGCTCCATTTCAGGAAGGAAAAAAAAAGTCTTTTTCAAATAATTTGCTGAAGCTGCACAGTCAATTCTTCGTTTGGGCCCACATTCTATAGATAAAAGTTTGTTGATTGGTGGAATTAATTTGAATTTTTATTTCAATCTCATTTTCAAACCTTGTATTACTGTGAGAGCATTTACCAATTTGTTAACTGTGTTCAAGCTGAAAAAGGAGTATCCCCCTTGGTCCTGCATTAACAGATAGAGGGACTACTAGAATCCCTGCTAGAGTTATGAGACTTATAGCCAGTTTGGCTAAAAAAATTTATTTCTTTTTTGAAAAGTGTTGTTTTTCCAAAGTTGAAGTGTTTGACCAAGCTTTTAGATGAAAAAAGTGCTTTTGAGTAGAAACAGAAGCAAAAAAAAGTAGCTTCCCTTCGAAATCACTTTTGAGAAAAATACAATTATAAACAGTTTTTAAAAGCTTGATCAAACACTAATTGCTGCTCAGAAGTACTTTTCAAATAAATTAGCCAAACACAAACTGTTTATCATCAAAAGTACTTTTGAAAAAAACACTTTTGAGAAAAATTACTTCTCAAAATATCGGGAGCTTAGTGCACCGGATTGTCGTTTTTATGCATCCGGTATTGGAAACCCACTGGCCGAGTAATCTGGATTCACGCCGTGTATGTAGTTGGAAAGTCCTGTCTATTTCGACTCCCATCCCTTGCCACTCGCATGTGGTAGTTGGAGAGGTGGTTGTTGTATAACAAGGAATGACCATCATAATTAATGACAGATAATAACATTCAATTTGCACCAGCATGATTGTGCAACTATAAGCAAAGCTGAACCAACTTTCTATTGAAAGTCATTGTCATCATTGAAAAGGACATTGTATCTATTAAGTGATATTTCTCAAACTATTGTTGCTTAGAATAGCATAATGTTTTGAGTTTGATATCATATACTACAACTCTGAACTCTTTGTCTGATATATTTGTGATCTTGGGTTACAGTATGAGGATATTGTCCAGCTTGAATGGCTTTCAGCATTTGTGGAGGATTCCTTTTCAGGCGGAGGATTAACTCTCGGGAAAGACAACTTTCCTCTTAACAAAGAGACATCCGAAGCCAAATTCCAGACTTCGAGTCCTGTCTCTGTGCTTGAGAGCAGCAGCAGTAGCTCTTCCTCTTCTTGTTCAGTTGAAAAAACTGTTCCACTTAGTAGTCCATGCCATCGAGGTCCACAACGTGCTCGTAGCAAGCGTCCTCGCCCTGCAACATTTAATCCCGCACCAGCAATTCAACTTATCTCTCCAACATCATCCTTTACTGAGATTCCCCAGCCATTTGTTGCTCCAAAAATTACTTCAGAATCGGAGAATTTTGCGGAGTCTCCCATGAAGAAGATTCTGAAACCTGCTGTAGCAGAACAGAAGAAGAAAAAGAAACTCAAGTTGTCATTTCCTTCATCTCTGGTCAAGACAAATCAGAATCCAGTGGCACAGACAATTAGGAAATGCCAGCATTGCGAGATAACAAAGACTCCTCAATGGAGGGCAGGTCCAATGGGACCAAAAACTCTGTGCAACGCGTGTGGTGTTCGTTACAAGTCAGGACGACTCTTTCCTGAATATCGGCCTGCTGCAAGTCCTACATTTGTTCCAGCAATTCACTCAAACTCTCACAAGAAAGTTATTGAAATGAGAACTAAGGTTGTCCCGGACAACAATGCCACCATAGCCAGGACCGCGCCACCAGCAACAGTCACCCAACCGGAGTTCAACCCGAGTAATGAAGACTCAGTGGAGGAAGAGAACAAGTGAAGGAAAGAAGCAGAGAACAGTTTTCCCTAGTCCATAGTGTTGTAGTCATCTCTCTGCCTTCTCATTTCAATTCTTAGTGTTATTTGTGTATTTCATTTCTTTGTTCATTGTTGTTTGTATAGAGTTGTAATGGGTAGATAGTGAAGAAATGGAAGATCATATGTTAGGTGGTAGAGAGCAAATATGGAGATTAGATTTAAGGGCTAAGCATCAGTGTTACTTAAGTTTCTTTTAAAGTTAAATTAGGTTTGGGGTCAGTGTTGGTCTTTTTGTTAGATATTAATGCCTTGTTTTCTTTGTCCTTTAAATGGGAATTCTTTTTGCAGTTCATTTGTTATTAGGCAACTCTGAAATGATTAATGGTTTATTTTCTAAGTAATATTTTTTTTTGTCAATGTTGTTTTTGTTTAATTGCTTTCCTAAAATAATTAATTGAATGAATTAGAACTCTAATTCTGTAATAATAGTACACGTTTTTTTAAACGACATTATACACCTTGGTTTTGATAGAAAATCCTTGATAATAATTTTATAAAAGTGATGGCAAGGCAACATCATACGGTCTTGCGCTCTAAACAAATTTTGTCTCCACGAAATTAAACAGGATACTCCAAATTTTGTGTGATTAATGGAGGAGTAGGAGTAAAGATTGAATTACAAATAACTTTGATATTTTTCTTTTAAAAATAAATTACTACTATTTCAATCATAATCTTTCACTTGAGAAAACATCAGAAAAAATCATCGGATTCTGACAAAAATATCAATCTAGACGACGAATATTATCCAAGTTATCTTTTTTATAGAGTGACATATCTAAATTATAAGAAACTTTTAAAGTGGTTTGGTATCATTTCTTTTTCTTAGATTTTCAAAATCTTAAATCAAAATAAAAAATTGATCCCTTTTACTTGTCATGTTTTGTTTTGGATTTCACGGTGAAGAAACTCGTCAAACTCTTCGTGTTATCAAGAAATAATCTCGCATGATATTTCTTGTGTCAAAGTTAAAATATTAATTGTTCAATTAGATTTTACTATTTAGCCTAATTACTCAACCCGATTTTAGTATTTAACATTGATTATGATTGAAAAGGGATGCAAATTACAAAATTACAAATTGGCGGTTATACGGTTTGACCAAAAAATATAACTTTCGGTTAAACTATCAAATTTATATAACAAGGGGTTAAATCTAGTTAAGGATAATAACTCTAGACACTAATCTTGAAAACGTACAGTAGACGGGACAGACCCCATGAACGATTGACGACAAAGAATGTGAAATATTCTCAAAGCCTGAACATTAATGGAGATATAACTAACAATAAATGGCATTTAAGTAAATAAGGAGAAAGATTAATCCAATAATGAGTGGGTAAACGAATATTTCTCTTGACAAAGATGAATAACATATAGGTTCAAGATTCGTATGAACAATCCTCAGATCTGGTGGAAAGGTGAGAATAATATGGACAAAAATCTTTATCAAAAAGTAGTCTTTGTATTTTTGCGAGAGAGAAAGTCTTATTCTCAAAAGTGTTTTTATCAAAATCAATATTACATGCCCCTATCATTGTCTCCTCTTTTTATATATATGGGGCCTTTTTTTCTAGGAAACTCTAATAGTACAAATGTAGGAAATATTCACTAGAATATTCCCCTTCAGTACCATATCCTGATAAATTAGTCGTTACAAGTCTTATCATCAATAGTCAATCTCGACCTCGATCTTTGTTGACATCTTGACTGCGATCTCCGTCGATATCTTGACCACGGCCCATGTCGCCACCTCGGCCATCTACCTCGCTGCGTCTTGGGCGAGCTCGACCGATAACTTTCTTTAATGTCATATTACGCTAAATATTCTGAAGATAAATTTTTGCCTATACAGTTAGTCCCTCCGCTTATTAAGGCCGAGCTTGGACGGCCTTGATGAGCGGACTCTGTTTGTCATAGTTGACGAAATTGGACGAGCAAATTGGGTAGCGGCGCTTTAGGCGAGGAGGCAACATGACTTTTCGTGAGTTGCAAACTTTGGTTATGCATTATTTCAGAATGACGTCATGACATCATGTGTCATTATGACGCGTTTTTCCGACGCTTTGTGTTATTTCTTGCGCCTCTGCCATTTCGATACTTGCGCTGGGTAATGATGTTCTGATTTCTCGGTCGTGGTACTTGAACTCTTATAAATAGGGACCTGAGGCCATTTGTGTTTGTTTTGCATTCTCCTAATATAGAATCTCATGTATTCTTTCCTTCATACTCCATACTGAATCCTAGTCTCCTTTTTGCTTTGTCGTTGCGTGTCCACTCTCCTGATTCTACCGATCTTTGTTGCTTCCAACTCTTGTGTTTAAAACATCCTCCTTCAAGAATATGGTTAACGCACCCTCTGGCTCTGGTATGGCGGCTGACCCTACCCCATTGGCGGTACGTATGTCTCCTCACGGCGACGGTGTTTCTGTTGCCCTTGAAGATGATAGATTTTCTGCGGTGGAGGAAACAATTTCTCGTAGTGAAAAGACTAGATCTGACTTTTCAAAGTTACCTGAAGACAAACCTAAGGCCTCGAAATCGGTGATGAACGAGGTCGATCTCGCTGAATTTAGGGCAAAGTTCAAAATTCCGACCCACATAGATTTGGTTCCGGCGGGATGCGACGTGGTACAAATACACCGCCCAGGATATTGCACGATCTACGCGTATTCGTTCTACGTAGGCTATTCATTTCCTCTCCTTCCATTGGCAGAGGAACTTTGTCGCTACTACGGCGTCTGCCCGTCCCAACTCTCCCTTCACATCTACAAGCTTATCCGCATGTTGACGAAATATACGGAGTTGGTTGGCCGTGGGGTCTCTCTTCGGCACCTCATGCACCTCTTCGCCCCTAGTTTCTATAGGGGGACGATGCTGCATCTTCGTCACCGAGGAAGTAAAAGTTTGGTAGTGAAGATGGACGACAAAGTAAATCGTCAGTTCTGGCTCAGCTACATCTTCGTCAAGACCGAGGAAGTGGTGGCAAACGCGAGCGAATTCCCTGACGCTTGGAATTATGCATGTAAGTATCTCTTGCTAAGCGTTTGTTTTGCCCATTTTTAGTCGTAGTCTAACATCTCGCGCAGCCGAGACTTCGCCCCCTCATTTGGTTGCGGACATTCATAACTGGGTCAACCAGGTCTTACCTCTCACAGTGGGGATTCGTGAATGGTCGGCTTTTATCAAGAAATTTGGGTCAGCGTCTTCAGTGACCAGTGAGTTCGTCTATCCGTATTCATTTATACGTTTGTTGTCTTTTGCCCGTGCCGTTTTGACCTCATGGTCGCCTGCTCGTTACGATTTTGTGCATGAAGTGACATTCTAACTTTTCTTTTGCAGCCCGAGGATCTTCGAAAATTCCTAAGGCTCCTGCTCCAGTGTTCGGCAAAAGGAAGGCAGCTTCTGTTCCTTCTGCTGCTGTGAGATCTGCTTGGTCATCGACTACACCTGCCGCGGGACTCTCAACTTGCCCTCTGTATCATCTAATAGACGAGAATGATGAAGAGGAATTGTCATCGAATGGTGATAATTTGCTTCCCCGTAAGAGGCGATCTATAGATGTCGGAGAAAGAGTTGTCCGTGCGGGGATCTCGGTGATGGAGGATTTCGTCGTCCGAGAAACTGCGACCATAGATCTTGGAGATGACGTCGAGTTACCGCCCATGATTCTGCCTCCATCGGGGACCGAGGAGGGTATGTCTCTCCCTGAGGCCATGATGGATTTTGAGGGGCCGTCTATGAGAGTCCTTGCCACCTTACGGTAGGATGAGCCATCGGCCTCGCTACTAGTCGAGGATCCTTCTTCCCGGGTTGACACAAAGGGGAAATGCGTAGCCGAAGAAGGCTATGAGACGGGCTCCGATATAGATGCTGAGGAGGTGAGGATGATGAGGAAAGTGCTTACCCGACTTGAGGTGAGATTGGAGGGGACCACGCGGAACATTGCGATCCCCTTAGACCGGGATTTGCTGGTGAATACCGAGGACATGGTCTTTTCTCTTGGTCCCCTCTGTTCTGATGTGGAGGGTAAAACCCTTGAGAAGCTAAAAGATGCTACTTTGTTGAGGAGAATAGTCGGCCTCGTTCTTAGGGTAAACCTTTTGATTTTTTCTTCGTTCTTTTTTCTTGTTGAGCTCAGTTTCGTTCTTATTCCCCGTTTTCTGTATTTCTTTCAGACCGTGATTTTGGAGATCGAGAGTGTCTGGTGGGATGAGAGGCGTAAGGCTATTTTTCAGAAGATGGAGCAGAAGTATCGCGAAAACCGTGATAAACACCGCGAGCTTTGCAGGCGGCTTGGTGGGAGCAGCAATTTTCGGGCTCTCCGAGATAAGCTGAAGGAGAAGGATGACGAGTTGGTGAGGGTCATCAGAAAATGTAGCGAACTAGAGGGGGCGTTGAGGGAAAAGGAAGAAGAACTCAAGGTGATCAAGGGAGTTGAGGCCCAATGTGCCGATCTTCATTCTCAGGTGGTTTCATTGCGCGTCGAGCTTGAGGAGTGTCAACTTAAAGTGGACGCTCTGAGTGGCGAGGTTGTTGATAAGGCGACGAGCTTAGAGAAGGCGAAGTTGGCTCAGTTGTCAGCTGTGAGGAAGGCGGAGTCTTTCGCAATCGTGATCCACATTTTTCATTTTGAGCGGGAGTGCGCTTTGGAGATGGCCAGGATCAGCAAAAAGCGGCTTGATGAGTGGATAGGGGAGCTGGAGAAAGAGGCTTTGAGCCTTAGTTACCGAGTTATTGTTCTCGAGGTCGGGAAGGCGCAGTTGTTGTCTCATCCGTCCTCGTCCCGCACTTCTGCCTTTCCTGATGTTCTGCGGGATTTTTACGAGGAATGGATTCACGCCGAGGCCCAGTTGGATATATTCAGGGATTAGATGGGTACGAGGGTTGTTTCAGAAGCCGACTTCGAGGACGCTCGTGCTAAATGTTACGTGGCGCCTTCCTGAGATTCTTTGGAAGGGCGACGTAAGGCTAAGCAATCAATATCAGTGCGATTGATATCCGCCAACTGAGGTCCCCTCCGTACGCTAGACTAGATTGTCAGTGCCGTATGGGAAAACCAATGTCATGAGCAATTGAGAGAGCATAAAAGAGAATTGAGAATGAAAGAAGGCTTGATTGCATTAATGAAAGCTATTATAAAAAAGCAATACGGTGTCGTGGGAGAGACACCAGTACAGAGAATTGTTTGCTTGCTAGAAAGTTTGATTGTTTGATCCCCCTT
>AWOL01S0010932.1:28887-79687 GCA_000715115.1 Nicotiana otophora | reverse complement strand
TTGGCTTGCCTAGCTGTAGTGTTGGGCGCCATCACGACCTACAGGTGAAATTGGATCGTGACAGCCTCTGAACAAGAAGACCCCTTAAACATCATTAATAAGCAACCACCTACATTGTAAAGACACATTTGGATTGAAATCTTGCCAAATAACCCGAGAGAGAGGCTATACTCTAACAACTAACTGACTCATTATCCCTGGAGGCAAGGATTAAAAATAGTAATGTATCAGGAAGATCGAATACATATACATGATTTAACGACATGACGATCGGCCCGCAAGCTACTCGAACTAATGAAAAGTGCCTATGAATTAGGCTTATAATTATTAATTAAATTTTATCATGATTTACAACTAATTTTACTATTATCAATTGAAGTATATCGTTATTTACTGGTATAGATTAAATTATGTCATGACTTGTACCTAGGTTATATTTTTATCTATCAAATCCTATCATGATCTTGCAGCTATTACTGTTATTGATTAGATTATGTTATGATTTGCAATTGCCGTTTTTGGGACCTCAATTTAACGAATAGCCAAAACATTTATAGTTTAGGTCTCAAAATTAGCTTCAGACATATGTATCAGAAGTTTTCAAATTGAGACCTATGAGTCTGAAGTTGGCTTCTGGCAGTTCAAATTCAAGCCTGAGGTCTGAATTTGAATTTCAGAAAGCCATAGGTTCCATCTACAATTTATCAAAATTTGCTAAACTTGAAGACCCCTTCTAAAGTCTCCACATACCTTTGGGAGAGTGAAACCACTTTTAATACTACTTCGCACTTTAGTCGAGTTTTAAATATTGGAACATTAAAGTTCAAGGAAATAATACTTGTCACACCTCTTTTTTTCCACACAACCCTATTACGAGGTTGAGGTAGAAGAATATTTTCAATTAAAGTGACGTTTTGAAAAGAGATTATTTGTTATTTGAGTAGGACTAAGACGGAATGTCTTGAGTGCAAGTTCAGTGCCAAGACGAGGAAAACGGGCACGGGCATGAGGCTTGGATTGCAAGTCATTCCCAAGAGAGGTAGTTTCAAGTGCCTTGGGTGAATTATCCACGGGGATGGGGAGATCGACGAGGATATCACACACCGTATAGTGGTGGGGTAGATAAAATAGAGGTTAGCATCTGGAGTCCTGTGTGATAAGAAAGTGCCACCGCTACTCAAAGGTAAATTTTATAAAGCGGTGGCTAGACCGACCAAGTTATATGGGGTTGGGGGTTGGCCAGTTAAGAACTCACATATCCAGAAGATGAAAGTAGCAGAAATGAGGATGTTGAGGTGGATGTGCGGGCACACTAGGATGGATAAGATTAGAAATACGGATATTCGAGAGAAGGTGGGCCCGGCTCCCATGGATGAAAAAATGCGGGAAACGAAGCTCAGATGGTTTAGTTTCGTATAGAGGAGAAGCACAGATGCCCCGGTAATGAGGTGCGAGCGGTTGCGTTGGTGGATTTGAGCAGAGGTAGAGGGCAGCCTAAGAAGTATTGGGGAGAAGTGATCATGCGAGATATGGCGAGGCTTCAGATCTCCGAGGACATGGCCCTCGATAGGAAGCTACAGAGATCGAGCATTAAGATTGCAGGTTGGGAGGTAACTAGCATATTTCTAACTCGTACCAGTGTGAGGCTAGTCTGATAGAATTTTGTCTTGAACTGCTAGTGGTCAATATTGTGTTCACACTACTCTTCTATTTTCATAGTGCCGAGCCTTATTTACTGGTTATTGTTTGCTTTCCATATATTTCAATTGGTTCAACTGGATGAACGAATATGTGTGTGTGTGTGAAAAGCTATTGAATTTTTAAAAAAGAGCAGCCCGGTGCACAAAGTATTTCGGGTTCACACAGGATCTGAACTAGGGTCGTACCTTAAGAGGTTGTAATATTGACAACTTACCCTAATGTAAGCATTAGTGGTTGCTTTCATGGCTCGAACCCTTAACCTATAGATCACGGGGACAACTTTACCGTTGCTCCAAGACTCCGCTTCAAATTTCAAGAAATGTTAAATTTTGAATTTATAATTTTAAAAGTATAATATTTTTGGTGTTAAGAACATTAAAGTTTGAACCAATCAAGTGCAATTCTTAATCCGCCTCTGAATAAGAAGACCCCTTAGACATCAATAATAAGCAACCACCTACATTGTAAAGACACATTTGGATTGAAATCTTGCCAAATAACCCGAGAGAAAGAGAGAGAGGCTTTACTCTAACAACCAACCAACTCATTAACCCTGGCAGCAAGGATTAAGAAATAGTAATGTATCAGGAAAATCAAATACATATACATGATTTAATGACATGACGATCGGCCCGCAAGCTACTCGAACTAATGGAAAGTGCCTATGAATTAGTCTTACAATTATTAATTAAATTGTATCAAGATTTACAACTAAGTTTACTATTATCAATTGATGTATATCGTTATTTACTGGTATAGATTAAATTATGTCGTGACTTGTACCTAGGTTATATTTTTATCGATCAAATCCTATCATGATTTTGCAGCTATTACTGTTATTGATTAGATTATGCTATGATTTGCAATTGCCGTTTTTGGGACCTCAATTTAACGAATAGCCAAAACATTTATAGTTTATGTCTCAAAATTAGCTTCACACATATGTATTAGAAGTTTCCAAATTGAGACCTATGAGTCTGAAGTTGGCTTTTGGCTAACGACCCAACCGGCTGTTTTGATAACTAACGTATCATTCGGCGGTTTGAGGCTTCGAGTAGGTACAGTTCAGGTATTATGACTTGTACGTGCGATCGGAATTGAATTTCGGGAAGTTCAGAGTTGATTTGAAAAGAAAATTCTAAATTCGGAAGCTTTAAGTTGGAAGAGTTGACTAAGGTTTGACTTTTGAGTAAACGATCTCGGAATCAGGATTTGAAGGTTCCAATAGGTTCGTATGATGATTCTGGACTTGGGAGTATATTCGGATTGAGTATCGAGTCGCCCGAGAGCATTTCAACACTTATTGTGGAAAATTGGCATTTTGAAGGTTTTAGAATTTCCTAAGTTTGGTTTGAGGTGGACTTTGGTATTATCGATGCCCGTTTAGGATTTCGAGCCTTGGAATAGGTTTGTATCATGATTTATGACTTATGCATAAAGTTTGTTGTCATTCCGGAATGTTTAAGTGTGAATTGGACACGTTCGTCGAAGTTTGAATGTTTGGAAGTTTAAAGAAGGTTTCGATCATCGATTCATAGTTTTGATGTTTATTGGTGTGATTTGAGGGCTCGAGCAGGTTTGTGTTATGTTTTGGTACTGGTTTGTGTAATTGGACGGGGTCCCGGGGGCTTCGGGTGTGTTTCAGATGTGTTTGGGTTGTGTCGCGCTCTTATTTGATATTTCAATGTCGTTTTCTTGGGTATAAAGGATACTATATTGTGAAAAACGACCTTTATTTTGTGATTGGATTGAACCATTAGATCTATATCGTAATTACGGAGCTATAGCAATAAGAATAGTCGAATTCCGATGTCGTATGAGAGAGTTATGCCTATTTCCGTGTCGGACAAAATTGCTGGTTTCTGGTGCGAAGCTTTGTTCTTCGCGAACGCGAGATAGGTTCCACGAGCACGAAGAAGGATTTATGGGTTGACCAGTCAACGCGAAAAATTGTTCTTCGCGAACGCGAAGGTCTCCCGCGAAGGCGATAAAGAAAAATCATCTGGACAGTGTTTTAAACTGAGAATTTTAGTATTTTGGGCATATCTTGAGTTCTAGAACTCCGTTTGAGGTGTTTTTCACGGCGTTGTTCTCGTCTAAATAAGGGGGTAAATATTTGACCTTTATTTTGATGTTTCTCCATGATTATTTCCGTTGGTTATTATTTTTATCCGTGTTTGGATTGTAGAAATTGGGATTTTGAGTCCCAAAGTTGAGAAATGGTAAATCTTTGATTCGAGGGCCGATTCATGGACGAAATTGGATTAATTTATGGATATAGACCATATGAGTTATGCTTACTATTTATTTCTAATAATTTTCGGAATTCGGGCACGTGGGCCCGAGGGTGGAATTTGTTGACTTTTCGAGCGAAGTTGGAAATTGTTATACAACAACAACAACCCAGTATAATCCCACTAGTGGGGTCTGGGGAGGGTAGTGTGTACGCAGACCTTACCCCTACCTTGGGATAGAGAGGCTGTTTCCAAAATGACCCTCGGCATCCTTTCCTCCAAGAACTCCCCACCTTGCTCTTGGGGTGACTCGAACTCACAACCTCTTGGTTGGAAGTGGAGGGTGCTTACCATCAGAGCAACCCACCTTGTCTAAAGTTGGAAATTGTTATGAATTGATTAATTATGAGTATTAGAGTGTATTTTTATTGGTTTGCATATTGTTTGACTAGTTTAGGATCGATGGGCTTTGGTTTGAGGTACTAGAGAGGCGCGGGAGCCAGTTATGAAACTTCGGAGCGAGGTAAGTCTCCTGTCTAACCTTGTGAGGGGGAAACTACCCCTAGGTGATGTAAGTGTTATGTGCTATACGTAGCTAAAGCATGTTTATGTCCAGGTAGACTTAGGACTTTATTATGTAATATTTGGACTCATTTTGCTAGCTTAATTAATTAAAATTATAACTGAAATTGATTTAGAAACATATAAATATATTAGGCCGAACTTTATCACCTTGAGTTGTTGCCAAGATATTTGATAAACGTAAAGCGGTATATTTATTATTATGCACCTGTATTTGTGTTGTAAGCATTTGATTCGTAATTCGCTAAATTTCTTCCTTTCTTATGGAGCGGACCAAACGCCTCGGTAGTATAATAGATGCATCTATGGTTCATGCCGCTCGACCCTCGACAGTGTACACATTATTCTGGATCGGGCCGAACAACCTCGGCATAATCATGCGTTATATCACTGGCAGTCCAAATGTTCTCGAGATTATCCTTTCACTGATGCCTGGCCTTTTATATGGTATTCCATATCCGTTTGATACTGGCACTTGATATATCTGAGCCGTTGAGGTAGAATACAAGACTTAGAAAATCATACCCTTTAAAAGAAATTTTTGGAAGATTATGTAACTTATAGATTTACCCGATTATTGATGTGTGCTTCATATGTCCTTATGATTTATTATATTGCTTTATTGGACCTCTAGTAAGTGTCTATGTCGACCCCTATTCACTACTTCTCCGGGCTTAGGCTAGATACTTACTGGGTACGCGTTAATTTACGTACTCATGCTATACTTCTGCACTAAATGTGCAGGATCTGACAGGTTCAATTGGTGGTCATCTTGGCGCGCAAGCGCAACTGTTGAGGAGACTTTATGGTGAGCTGCATTCCAGGCTATGTATTGCGGCCCACAAAATCTCCATACCATTTACTCTATCATGTCTTATTTATATTCCAGACATATATTGTATTATTATTGTACTCATTAGTAAATACTCATGCACTTGTGACACCGAATTTTGGGATGTTCAAAAAGTAGTTTGTTATTTTGCTTAGCATTTACACACTTTTATTATCTATTTTGTTAAAAATTTTAAATTTCCATGATTTTAATGCGTCGATTTCTTTATCTAATAAAATTCACGATTTGGGGAATAATAAATTTCATAATTAAGTTAGTAGTTCACCGTTGGATTGCCTAACGGTGACGTTGGGCGCCATCACGGCTTATAGTGAGTTCTGGGTCGTGAAAGCTTGGTATTACAGCTCTAGGTTCACTTAGGTCTCACGAGTCATGAGCAAGTCTAGTAGAGTGTGGAGGATCGGTACGGAGACATCTATATTTATCTTCGAGAGGCTACATGATTGTTAGGAGCACTTCCCTTCTTGATTCCTCTTCGTGCGATTTGATTCCATTGAAGCTTATGCCTTCATTTTCTTCTTACCCAATCTTATGCGACGTGGAGCACTTGTCATCAATTGGACATCGAGGAGTTGTAGGGGTACTGCAGACATGGTACAGGATATTTCTCCCTGCGTGTTCGGGCAGGCTATTATCGTCGCCTTGCAGAGGGTGTTCCGTCGTTTCAGCTTAGTATCTATATTTCCTATGGTTTTGAGGCTATGCACAGATTATTGTGATGTTCATGCGTTATTATCCCACAATGTTGGTGTAATACTAGTGTGTTTGTTTATGTGTCGAGGCAATGAATGACTCGAAAGAAGGATTTCTCAGTGCATGGTTTAGAGGTTCGGCATTTAATTCAAGCGGAGGAAAGGCAATCGGACTATGGATGTTCAGGTTTTGGTTGATGGAGTAACGAGACTTGATATTTTTGAGCGGGGTGGAATTCTCATTTGTGACGTGGTGTCGTCATCCTTGTTTGAATGCATTAAGGTTCACCGGTGTTTCGGTCTTCTTTGATTTGCTTTCGGGCCAGGGTGTTGTGAAATGATACCTGAGAAGCGATTGTCAGAGATGGCAGTGTGTAGCTGTTTTAGAATTAAATCGGTGTTTCTAATGCTAATAGCTCGAGAAAGATGATCTTTGAGGAGACTTAGAGTTGGTAGCAATTTATTAGTTCAGGTGCTACAAAGATGGATTTTGATTTGAGGCAGCATTTGTGTAGTGAAGGATGAGGAAGGACATGGTGGGAGGTGTCTTGTGTGGTTGAATTTCTAGCAGGTCAAGTATGAAAAGCAGAAGTCGAGAAGTTACTTAAAAGAGATGGTTTAACTGAAGTGGGAGTGGAAGAGTAGCATATGGATTCTGTAGTAGGATAGCCACATGCCTTGAGAAAAGTTTAGAGCGATTTGGGAATCATGGTGGACAATGACCAAGTGGAATCCCACAAGTGGGTTATCTCCTATAAGCGGGTTAGCGGTTGCGTGATTTTGATGAAGTTTCTACGAAGAGTTCTACTTACTACCTGATAGAAGGTCGAATATGCGATTGTGGCTGATAATTCAAAATATTCATGAAAAGTTTAACAAGAGACTACAGAAAATTTGGCTGGTTGATGGTGCGAGATCATGGCAATTGAGAAGGAGGAATCTTTGTGGGTTATACATTATGTGATGGTAGCTTAAAGCTAAGTGGGGGAGCCCATCGTCTATGATTGGATCGCATGGTTGTCTACTTATACAGTTTCTGGTTATCGGTGCATTAGTGGATTGTTTATGACTAAGAAAAGAAAACATCAGGGGTAATTCGAGCAAAGAACTTGATGAATGTGTGCTATATTTCGCCTTATCGATTCATGTGCAAGTTTTGGGAAGACTTAGAGTTTATGCTTCTTGTGGATGTGATTCATCCGGTTGCTTCCTTGGGAGTGTTCATGTGCTAACAGAGCATTGGAATTTGATTATATCTGAGACCAGGTCAGAGTGGGTAACTCTCAATAACGGTTCTAGTGGGTTAAAGAATTAAAGTACAATGCCTAAGAATTTCGGGTCCGTTGTATGGTTAAGGATCGAGTTTTTGCAGTGGGTTATGAAAGGGACTTGGAGTGCTCTATGTTATCATCGGATCTGCGGTGCAGTATTGGAGAAATGGGAGAAAACAACTTCAGATTCATAGAGGATCTTTTAGAATAGGTGTACCAGTTTGAGGTGCTATTGTGCGCATAAGGAGGGTATGGGATGGTTCATGGGTATTGAGACGACGTGGTCTCGTGAATTGGGTCACTCGGGATGAGTGTTGTTGGGTTACGTTATGTTTTGAATGGAGCTATTATTATTTATAAGGCAAGTCAAGAGTAAATTGGAAGAAGCTGGGTCGGTTAGTAATGGTTGAATCTGCATGCTTGTGGCAATGATCAGTTCCTTCGGCGTGTTAAGTTATACATGTGATTTGTGTTTGTATGTGCGAGCTTGACAGCTACCATAATTTGATTGATTTGGGAGATATTTGATTAAAATTTCCTTGTTGTGCAAATGGATTTCGGAAGAGTTATGGCGGTTTAGACCACGTCTTGAGGTTTGTATTTTGTACGGTTATGGGAATTCAGTTATGTGTTGCAATGGTTCTTCTGAAATGAGTTAAGTGAAAGGTTTCTAGCCAATGAAGTGTTTATTCTACTATTATTTCAGGGGTTATGATGAATTCTTATACTATCGCGTAGCGACATGATAGGTGCGGTGAGCGGCATCAGAATTGGAAGTTGAGGATCAAGGTTGCGGCTCGGTGTTGATAAGAATGTCACCAGCTCGGAGGAGCAAGAAACAATTCAGATGTTCAGAGTAAGCTGACATTTTCTTTAGTGTCCCCTGAGAATGGTGTCCTGTGTAAGAGGCTTTGTGTATTGAAATGTGGATGCTTGGCTAGTATTATAAAAATAGTATGGTCGATGGCCATTAATGTTCATATTTTGCTACCTGGTGCGGAAGGTTGTGGGAGTATATCCCACGGGAAGATCGTATAAGTTGAACGTGTTAGTCATCCTGCTGTTGGAAACTTAAATCAGGTATGGAAATTTTAATACAGTCACAAATGGGAGAGATTATGACTAAGAGGCGCTCTATTTCTTTGGTTGTAGACTGTGGGGGTTTGTTCCAGATTTGACGGTTACTCTTATGTGTCATGAATGGGGTCATTGTGGATTCTTGGAATGTTATTGTCCCAGTATGGGATGATCGGAAACTATTTAAGGTCCGCTAGTAGATCTAATGTGAATGTATGCTCTACGTCAGGCCGGATGTGTTCATTCAGCATAGCACTGCTTATGGAGGAGTCTTCTAGTGTTAAATGTTATTCCTATCGTCAGCTATCCTATGTTATACTATATTATGCCATGTGGGTTGTGAGACGACTTGATTATTTGCATGGGTGTTGTAGTCATGTGTAGCTTGTCGTTATTGCACCTTAGTCGAACTTGAGTTTTGATGCGCATGGCGCTAGCCGTCTCCCTAGAGTCGTATTTATGTACTTGGTGTGCTTGTGGCCGATATTCGGATATTTCATAAGTGTGAGTATTATGGCTTGATGGGTATTTCCTTTTTATTGTTATGTGTGGATCGGGTGGCACGCCACCATAGGTATGTTGTTTGGATCGGGTTGCGCGCCACAACGGTATCATATGTGGATCGGGTTGCATGTCGCAACAGTGAGATGTTAGGTACGGTTCCCTATACTTATTTTTGTGTATTTTGTTTCTCATTCTCTGAGAAAGGTCCATAGCCTCTTTTTGGTTGTTTTATTCGTTACGTGGGATGGGTAGTTCTTTTCCAGTGTTCGTTCTTCCTTATGTGTCACATTCGAGTTGTATCTAGTTGGCGTTGTATGAGATTTTAGATGGTGTTTGATGTAGCTTATTGCACGAGCACCTTGTACCGGGTGAGACGACATCATTGGACATGAGATCAGTGCGATCAGAGTTATGTAGGGTATATTAAAGAGAAAATATCGTTATTTAGTTTAGAATGAGGCAATGATTCTTGTCAGGAGGAAATACTCCATGATTTATTGATTCGGCAGGTGGTTATGAGTTTCTACATATCTCTTTCGTCATGGCAGTATTGTGAGAATTGGAACAGGGCTTATATGTGTTATGGGGTGTATTGCGGGCAATGGATTCGTGAAATTACAGCTATTGTGGTCGGAGGATGTTATTATGGGTAACCGATTTATGTGGTGCATGGTGTGATTTTAGCATAGGTGCATTATCATGTTTTGGTACAGTGTGTAGTGATTGATGCAGTGTTCGTATGTTAAAATCGGGTCTCGTGGAGAATTTCGGATGTTGGAATTTAGTTATAAGGATTGTTAGCTAAGGTTATAAGGAGGATCTTTAGTCTGGCTCGAGCTAATGTACTCACATAGGTTGCGGTGGCACAGGTAGGTGCACGAGGTGTTAAAACAGTGATTTTGGACAACTCCGGAATAATTCTTGGCACGTTTGATGACGAACGTATGTTTAAGTGAGGGAGAATGTAATGACCCAACCGGTCTTTTTGAGATCTAGCATGCTGTTCAGCGGTTTGAGGCCTCGAGTAGCTTCACTTCAGATATTATGACTTGTACGTGCGGTCGGAATTGAATTTTGGGAAGTTCGGAGTTGATTTGGAAAGCAAATTCTAATTTCAAAAGATTTAAGTTGGAAGAGTTGACTGAAGTTTGACTTTTGAGTAAACGATCTCAAAATCGGGATTTGAAGGTTCTAATAGGTTCGCATGATGATTCCGGACTTGGGCGTATGTTCGGATTGAGTATCGGGTCGCCCAGGAGCATTTCGGCGCTTATTGTGGAAAGTTGGCATTTTGAAGGTTTTAGAATTTCCTAAGTTTGGTTTGAACTGGACTTTGGTATTATCGATGTCCGTTTGGGATTCCGAGTCTTGAAATAGGTTCGTATCGTGATTTGTGACTTGTGCGTAAAGTTTGGAGTCATTCCGGAATATTTAAATATGAATCGGATGCGTTCGTCAAAGTTTGAATGTTTGGAAGTTTAAAGAAAGGTTATCATAGTTTTGATGTTGTTTGGTATGATTTGAGGCCTCGAGCAGGTTCGTGTTATGTTTTGGGACTGGTTTGTGTAATTGGACGAGGTTCTGAGGGCCTCGAGTGTGGTTCAGATGTGTTTGGGTTGTGTCGCGCTCTTATTTGGTGTTTCAGCATCGTTTTCTTGGGTATAAAGGATACTATATTGAGAAAACGACATTTGATTTGTGATTGGATTGAACCAGTAGATCCATATCGTAATGATTCAGCCATAGCAACAAGAATCGCCGAATTTCGATGTCGTATGAGAGAGTTATGTCCATTTCCGTGTCGGACAAAATTGTTGGTTTCTGGTACGAAGCTTTGTTCTACGTGAACGCGAGAGAGGTTCCGCGAACGCGAAGAAGGATTTCTGGGTTGACCAGTTAACGCAAAAAATTGCTCTTCGCGAATGCGAAGATCTCCCGCGAAGGCGATGAAGAAAAATCATCTGGACAGTATTTTAAATCGAGAATTTTAGTAGTTTGGGCATATCTTGAGTTCTAGAGCTCTGTTTGAGGTGATTTTTGCGGTGTTGTTCTCGTATCAACAAGGGGGTAAATATATGACCTTTATTGTGATATTTATCCATGATTATTTTCGTTGGTTATTATTTTAATCCGTATTTGGATTGTAGAAATTGGGACTTTTAGCCCCAAAGTTGAGAAATAATAAATCCTTGATTCGAGGGTCGATTCATGGAAGAAATTGGATGATTTTCTTGATATAGACCATATGATTTATGGGTAATATTTATTTTTAATAATTTTCAGAATCCGGGCATGTGGGCCCGAGGGTTGACTTTGTTGACTTTTCGGGCAAAGTTTGAAATTATTATGAATTGATTAATTATGAGTATTAAAGTGTATTTTTATTGGTTTGCACATTTTTTGACTAGGTTCGGATCGATGGGCTTTGGTTTGAGGTGTTAGAGAGGCGCATGAGCCGGTTATGAAACTTCAGAGCGAGGTAAATCTCCTGTCTAACCTTGTGAGGAGGAAACTACCCCCCTATGTGATATAATTGTTATGTGCTACTAGTTGTGGGTGCTACGTGCGTACGACGTGACGAGAGTCCGTACGTAGCTAAAGCATGTTTATATCCGGTAGACTTAGGACTTTGTCATGTAATATTTGAATTGTTTGGACTCATTTTGCTAGGTTAATTAATTGAAATTATAACTGAAATTGATTTAGAAATATATAAATATATTAGGCCGAGCTTTATCACCTTGAATTGTTGCCAAGATATTTGATAAACGTAATGCGGTATATTTATTATTATGCACCTGTATCTGTGTTGTAAGCATGTGACTCGTAATTCGATAAGTTTCTTCCTTTCTTATGGAGCTGGCCGAACGCCTCGGCAGTATAATAGATACATCTATGGTTCGTGTCGCTCGACCCTTGGTAGTGTACACATTATTCTAGATCGGGCCGAATGACCTCAGCATAATCGTGCCTTATATCGCTGGCAATCCGAATGTTCACGAGATTATCCTTCCACTGATGTCTGGCCTTTTATATGGTATTCCTTATCCGTTTGATACTGGCACTTGATATATCTGAGCTGTTGAGGTAGAATACAACACTGGAAAAATCATACCATCTAAAAGAAATTTTTGGAAGATTATGTAACTTACAGATTTACCGCATTATTGATGTGTTCTTCATATCTGCTTATGATTTATTATATTACTTTATTGGACCTCTAGTAAGTGTCGATGTCGACCCCTCATCACTGCTTCTACGGGGTTAGACTAGATACTTACTGGGTACGCGTTGATTTACGTACTCATGCTACAGGTTCAATTATTGGTCATCTTGGCGCGTAGGCATAACTGTTGAGGAGATTTTATGGTGAGCTGCATTCCAGACTATGTATCGCATCCCACACCATGGTTTGGGATGTTCTAGAAGTAGTTTGTGATTTTGCTTAGCATTTACACGGTTTTATTATCTATTTTGTTAAAATTTGAAGTTTTCATGATTTTAATGCGTTGATTTCTTCATCTAATAAAATTCACGATTTCGGGAATAATAAAGTTCATAATTAAGTTGGTAGTTCATCGCTGGCTTGCCTAACGACGACATTGGGTGCCATCACGGCTTATAGTAAGTTTTGGATCGTGACATCAAATTCAAGCCCGAGGTCTGAATTTGAATTTCAAACCGTCGAGTCTAAAGTTAAACTTTGGCAAAGCCATAGGTTCCATATGAAATTTATCAAAATTTGCTAAAATTGAAGACCCCCGTCTAAAGTCTCCGCATACCTTAGGGAGAGTGAAACCACTTTTAATACTACTTGGTACTTTAGTGGAGTTTTGAACATTGGAACATTAAAGTTCAAGGAAATAATACTTGTCACACCTCATTTTTTCCATACAACCCTATTACGAGGTTGAGTTAGAAGAGTTTTTCCAATTAAAGTGACGTTTTAAAAAGATATTATTTATTATTTGAAACCGCCACTTGGAATTGAGTTTTGGTGTTCCAAGTCACCTTTTCTTTGAATCCCTTTTCAAAAGAAAGATTTGACTCCTAATTTATGGTCTACGAAATTAGAAGACTGAGTAAGGAATTCTGTTGACCGAGGAGAAGGTGTAAGGCACTCCTCGAGTCCCATGGTTCTAGCACAGTCGCTTTTATTGACTAATGTAAGGCTTAAATCAATTCTTGGCTATTCTTGTATTTTATTGGTTATGATTTGCCTATTACCATTTAATTAATTATTATATTTTATTCATTATTTTTACCTTGATGCGGTACGCACATAAGGTACTCCTTTGAAATTAGATGTTAAACCAAGGTACAAAATATTCACATGGTTAAAACATACTTATTTTAAATTTAAAGGTATCGAGATGCGGGAATGCGCACATGATCCTTTTATTATTTAAGCATTTCATGGTTCGAGTATTTAGAATGTCCGGGTATGAACACATGGGCTAATAGCGTATTTAGAATATTTCATTTATTTATCTCCTTCTGATTCAAGACATATATTTGTATATTTTTATTATTTGGCTCAAATTAATTATAAACAAAGTTATATTTATTAACTTCGCCTTTTACCTATAATCCACTTTTAATTGTTGAACTTTTAGTAGCCTTGACTAAGACGCATATCTGTAACCTTAGCCTACACTCACTAAGACACATATCTGTGACCTCAACTTGTGTATCGCACCTAAAAGATTGGAGCCTACTCGTGCTAATTCGAAGAAAGATTTGTTTTTATTAAAATATTTATGTAAAGACGTGTAGCCATGACCTTGTAATTTCTTTTAATCCCGAGATGCGTAGTCGCGACCTCATTTAGGACGATATATTATTTACTCATTTATGATTGAACAATCTACACATGGTGTTTATTGATCTGGAGAAAGCGTATGACAAGGTGCCTAGAGAGATTCTTTGGAGATGCCTAGAGGCTAAAGGTGTGCCGGTTGCTTACGTTAGGGTGATTAAGGACATGTATGATGGAGCTAAGACTCGGGTTAAATTAGTGGGAGGTGATTCTGAGTATTTTTCGGTTGTTATGGGGTTACACCAAGGATCTGCGCTCATCCCATTCTTATTTTTCCTAGTGATGGACGCACTGACACACCATATTCAAGGAGAGGTGCCATGGTATATGTTATTCGCTGACGACATAGTTCTGATAGACGAGACGCGAAGCGATATTAAGGAGAGGCTGAAGGTTTAGAGACAGGCCCTTGAGTCTAAAGGTTTCAAGTTGAGCAGGACTAAGACGAAATATTTTGAGTGCAAGTTCAGTGCCAAGACGAGGAAAGCGGGCATGGACGTGAGGCTTGGATTGCAAGTCATTCCCAAGAGAGGTAGTTTCAAGTGCCTTGGGTCAATTATCTAGGGGGATGGGGAGATCGACGAGGATGTCACACAACGTATAGGGGTGGGGTAGATGAAATGAAGGTTAGCATCTGGAGTCCTGTGTGACAAGAAAGTGCCACTGCTACTCAAATGTAAGTTTTATAGAGCGGTGGTTAGACCGGCCATGTTGTATGGGACTGAGGGTTGGCCAGTTAATAACCCATATATCCAGAAGATGAAAGTAACAGAAATGAGGATGTTGAGGTGGATATGCGGGCATACTAGGATGGATAAGAGGAATAAAGATATTCGGTAGAAGGCAGGCGTGGCTCCCATGGATGACAAGATGCAGGAAGTGAGGCTCAGATGGTTCAGTTATGTATATAGGAGAAGCCCAGATGCCTCAGTAAGGAGGTACGAGCGATTGACGTTGGTGGATACGAGGAGAGGTAGTGGGCGGCCTAAGAAGTATTGGGGAGAGGTGGTCATGCGGGATATGGCGAGGCTTCAGATCTCCGAGGATATAGCCCTCGATAGGAAGCTGTGGAGGTCGAGCATTAAGGTTGTAGGTTAGGAGGTAGTTGAGCATATTTCTAACTTGTACCAGTGTGAGGCTAGTTTGATAGGATTTTGTCTTAAACTTCTAGTGGTCAATGTTGTGTTCACACTACTCTTCTATTTTGATAGTGCCGAGCCGTATTTATTAGTTATTGTTTGCTTTCTATCTATTTACTGGTTCTTGTGATGTTATTATTATTTCTATGGTTTTATTTGATGGTACTAATATACTGTTTCTTTTTGTTTTCTTGAGTCGAGGGTTTATCAGAAACAACCTCTCTATTCTCTCGGGATAGAGGTGAGGTCTGCGTACACACTACCCTCCTCATACCCCACTTGTGGGATTTTACTTGATCGTTGTTGTTATTGTTATGATTGAACAGTCTAAAATTGTATTTAAGCTAATATTCATTTTTTGAAAGAAAATCAACTCACAATCCATTTGAAAATAATCTAATGGGCCGAAAGTACATTATATAATTCTAATTAAATTTAAACTCTAGAAGAACACAATTACTCAACTACATTGACATCAGACAAAGTATAGAAAGATAAAATCTATTGCTTTAAACAAATATAAAATTTGTAACACTGTAAAAGTTCAAATGCTTTAACAAATGGACTAACAACTCAAAACCTTAAAATTCAAACAAACATTGTTTCATTCACTAACGCACTACAAATTAAAGTTAGAATAATGAAACTTATCTCATCTAATTTATTATCACAAATTAAACTCAAAGTAACTTAATAAAGATAACATCAAACATGGATTATCTAATAAAGATAACGACTACAAAAACAATATGCTAACACAAAGACTCATCAGATTAAAATAGAGATGACATGATAACATACTCAGAATTAATATCTTCACCAAACTAACATTAAATTTTGAGAAGATTAAAAGTTACATTTTTACTCATGGCATAATTTAAAATACTAGCAAAATGAAAGACTGACCTTTTGTAGAAAACTAAAATAGAGAAATCCGTCGCTCTATCGGAATATCGAATCAAGACCGGAGATCACGAGTGGAGTCACTAACTGGAATCCTCAACCCGGTCTCAAGCATCCTTTATTTCAAAACCAAGTTTACTAAGAGAGATAGTGAAGAAATCTTTTGTGAGCAAACCAGTGTGTGCTCGTGTATGAAACTTTCAGTGCTCTTAGTTAGACTAAAATCAATACTTAATCTCCTTTCTTGAAAACAAATGGAATCCCCTTAATCTAAATTGTATGCACACTATATATAGAATGTGTGTACTTAAAAAGAGTGATGAATGGAGGGGTGGGCAACAAGACGTGAGGGACTTGGATGATCGTGTGTGCGCGCAATGTGAGGTGAGTGATGTGAAAGGTGGGGAACTTAGGGGGATTGGGATAAAGATGATGTATATTAGTGTGTATGGGTGAAACCGAACCCATGGGATGCCTCGATTTTTGATCAAGTAAACGGAGGACGAGACGTGACTGTAAGGGATCGGAATCGAGTCAAGGATCCCTTCGAGCCGGGGCCCGGGCAAAATGTCTGCCCTCGGGAGTATCGGGGCCACGACCCCGAGGATCGGTTTGAATCCGAAAAATCTCAGAGAACATTACCAGATAATCGAGCATGACCAAATAAAGGTCGTGATATCCGTGACCAGCCGGATATCAGAGGGTGAATCTCGGCACGTATCGGCAGAAAATCGGTGATTAGTTAAACAAAAGATTTTTACCTTTTGTGGAATTGCACTTAGGGTAAAACTCCCCTATTATATAAAGGAGGAGGGGGTCTGATTATTCATTAGACACACTGTAACACGCATATCAAAGCAATATATTTTTATTTTATTTGATATTCAAAGTTCTTACTTTTGTTCATCAATGCATCAATAACGTAAGCCCAGGATCGAAGGCAGGCATTTCATTAAGCTGTTACTAAGTCCGGGATCACTCCTCTTGATTGGTTTGATAATTTATTACGTCCTTTATCTATTTAATCTAACGCAATTTATTATTTGTATTGAATTAACCAACGTATCCTTAAAACCACGTACAAATTCAATTGTTATCCGTTTTTAGGGTAAACAGTTTGGCGTCCACCGTGGGGCTAAGGATAATAGTGGCAATTTGATATAAATTTCCGTAACACACTCTATTTTACACTTGTTCTTTGAGCTTTTAATTTCAGGTCATATTAGTTGAACTCCCAATCTGCCCATTTGAACGTGGATGTTGAGTTCGGCCACCATGGCAAAAACAACAACGTGGTATCCAACAACAAGGTGCCCCCTGCTGACCCCAACAGAGTCCCAATGCTTGATCCGATCGATGCTAACTCACACGTGGCTATCAAAGCAAACTTGCCTACTGACCCCGCAAACAGCATTCATGGGGGAGCCCAGTCGATAGCTCGGAGTACACACGACAACGAAGGTGATGGGATCAACTTGCATGCCATCTTTGAAATGTCACAGGCTCAACAGGCAGCGATAGCCCAGTTGCAGAATCAAAGACGATCCCCCAGTAGAGTTGAGCCCGAATCATCCTGGGAAGAAGCCCGCAGAAATGAACCGGCCAGAGAAAGGTTGGGTAAATCAGAACCCGGGACCAACCCCGAGATAATAAATATGCTTGAGGAACTGATAAAACAGATGGAATAGGGAGAAAAGAAAATCGAAGCCAATGATAAAAAAATGGAGACCTATAACGCTAGGGTCGATCAGGAGCACCACCGATACCGAAGGGCCTAGATTCCAAAAAATTTGTCCAAAGGCCTTTCTCTCCGAGCGCAGCTCCGAAGCCGATCCCAAAGAAGTTTCGTATCCTCGATATTCCGAAGTATAATGGGACGAACTATCCAAACGAACATGTGACCTTTTATACGTACGCCATCAAGTGAAACGACTTGGAAGATGATGAAAGTGAATCCGTTCTGCTGAAAAGTTTCGGAGAGACCTTGTTGAAAGGAGCCGTGATATGGTATCACAACTTACCCCCTAATTCTATTAACTCATTTGCTATGCTTGCAGATGCCTTTGTAAAAGTGCACGCCGGGGCCATCAAGGTCTAGACCAGGAAATCAGACCTTTTCAAGGTAAAGCAAAGAGATAACGAGATGGTCAAGGAATTCATATCGAGGTTTCAAATGGAACGGATGGATCTGCTTCCGGTCGCAGATGATTGGTCCGTTCAGGCCTTTACCCAAGGACTCAATCCCCAAATCTCATTAGCTTCACAACAGTTGAAGTAAAATTTTATAGAATGCCACGCGATAAATTAGGCCGACGTCCTTAACGGGTACCAATCCAAAATCAGGGCTGAAGATGATCAGCTCGGGGCCCCTTCCACATCCATTTATCCTGTCAGAGCTAGTGGCAGATCCAAAAGAGACATTGATCGTGAACCAAGATCGAATAGAGACCAGTATCAACCATATAATGGAGATCGAAGGGGTAATGGGTCCGGGCGTAACACTGTGAGGAGTGAAAGAAGAGGCGACCGAGGTCATAATAACTAGGGACTCATGATCAAAAGCGATTTTGACAGATCCATCGGGTCTATGGAAGCACCAAGGTTATCAGAGTATAACTTCAACGTTGACGCTGTCGCCATCGTATCAGCCATCAGACGCATTAAAGATACTAAGTGGCCTCGACCATTGCAATCCGATCTTGCCCAAAGGGACCCCAACCTAATGTGTAAATATCATGGCACTCATGGCCACAGAACCGAAGACTGCCGACAACTGAGAGAGGAAGTAGCGCGGTTATTCAACAACGGACACCTCCGAGGGTTTTTGAGTGATCGAGCCAAAAATCACTTAAGGAATAGGGACTCCAACAAGCAGATCGAGCAAGAGGAACCTCAACATGTCATTAACATGATCATTGATGGGGATGACATCCCCAGGGGCCTATTGTAAAGCACACTAAAGTGTCCATTACAAGGGAAAAATGGACTCGAGATTATGTATCGGGGGGAACCATATCTTTCACCGACGAGGATGCTGAAGGCGTCGTACAAACGCACAATGATGCACTGGTAATATCTGTACTCATAAATAAATATCAAGTTAAGCGTGTGTTGATTGATCTAGGTAGCTCAGCCAATATCATCATATCGAGGGTCGTGGAACAACTGAGTCTACAAGACCAAATTGTGCCTGCAGTTCGAGTTTTAAACGGGTTTAACATGGTATGTGAGACCACTAAAGGGGAGATAACCCTGCCGATAAATCTTCCGGAACCGTTCAGGAAACAAAGTTCTACATGATCGAAGGAGATATGAGATATAATGCTCAATTTGGGAGGCCATGGATTCACAATATGAGGGCAGTACCCTCGACACTACATCAGGCGTTGAAATTTCCTACACCGAGGGATCAAAACGGTTTACGGAGAGCAACCGGCCGCAAAAGAAATGTTCGCGATCGATGAGGTGGTCCCGATATGCACACTCTCGACATCGAAGAACCCGAGTTTGGTCACCAAGAAAGAAACTAAACAGCAATCACCGACACCGGCCCTGACCAAACCAGAAAAGCAAGGGACGAGCAAGGATGATGATTATGGAGTCTCCAGGTCTTTCATAGTCCCTAACAATGCCACCAAGTCAACAGTTGAGGAGTTGGAGCAAGTCATATTGATCGAGCACCTACCTGATCGAAAGGTATACGTAGGCACGGGGTTTACTCCCGAGCTTATGAAAACACTCATTGAATTTCTTATAGCTAACATAAATTGTTTTGTTCGGTCCCATCTTGACATGATAGGTATCCCACCGGAAATAACTACTCACAAGTTGAGCTTAGATCCGAAGTTTCACCTGGTTAAACAGAAGAGGAGGCCTCAGCCCGAAGTCAAGCACGCATTCATCAAAGACGAGGTATCCAAACTCCTTAAAATAGGTTCCATTCGGGAAGTTAAGTACTCGGATGGTTAGCAAACGTAGTGGTAGTGCCTAAAAAGGGAAATAAATTAAGAATATATGTAGACTACAAAGACTTGAACAAGGCATACCCTAAGGACTTTTTACCTTTGCCTAACATCGATTGCATGATCAACGCGACGACTGGCCACGAGATACTCAGCTTTTTTGACTCCTATTCCGGGTACAACCAGATCCGTATGGATCCGAGCGACCATGAAAATACATCCGTCATCACTAAATACGACACCTATTGTTATAACGTAATGTCATTCGGACTAAAAAACATTGGTTCCACTTACCAACGCCTAGTAAATTGGATGTTCGAAGAGCAAATAAGAAAATCAATGGAGATTTACTTTGACAACATGTTAGTTAAATCCCCGAAAGCAGAGGACCATTTGAAACATTTATAGAAAACCTTCAACATACTGAAGAAATACAATATGAAGCTGATAGGAGAAATGCACATTCGGAGCCGGATCCGGGAAGTTCCTTGGATTCATGGTGTCCAACCGGGGAATTGAGATCAATCCCGACAAGATCAAGGCCCTAGAAGACATCATCGTGGTGGACAATGTCAAGACCGTTCAAACACTAACTGGGCGCATAGCCGCCTTGGGTATATTTATTTCAAGGTCCTCCGATAATAGCCATTGGTTCTTCTCGTTATTGAAGAAGAAGAATAATTTCTCGTGGACCCCGGAGTGCCAGCAAGCTTGGAAGAACTCAAACAGTACCTTTCGAGTTTGCCTTTGCTTCATACTTCGAAGGCAGTTGAGAAGTTTTCCTTGTACTTAGCGATATCCAAGATAGTGGTATATGGAGTCTTAGTCCGGGAAGAAGAAGTTACACAATTCCCTATATATTATGTTAGCAGGACTCTATGCGAGGCCAAACGAGGTATCCTTACCTAGAGAAATTGGCGCTCCCTCTGCTAAGCGCCTCCAGGAAGTTAAGGCCATATTTTCAGTGCCATCCCATATGTGTCATGTCTACTTACCCATTGAGGAACATAATGCACAAACCCGAGCACTCGGGACAATTGGCAAAATGATCCGTGGAAATTAGTGGGTACGATATTGAATATCGACCCCGAACCGCAATCAAATCTCAAATTTTGGCAGACTTCGTGGCCGATTTCATGCCGGCCTTAATTCCTGAAGTCGAAAAGGAATTGTTGTTAACCTTGAGGCCCTCTACGAGGATTTGGACCCTCTATGCAAATGGTACTTTGAACATAAAAGGGTCTAGACTCGGCATCGTGTTGAAGCCGCCCATGGGTAACGTAGTTAGGCAATCTATTAGAACTATGAAATGGACTAACAATGAGGCCTAGTATGAGGCCATGATTGCAGGTCTCGAACTGACTAAAAGCCTGGGGGCCGAGGTGATCGAAGCTAAATGTGATTCCCTTCTTGTGGTGAATTAAGTCAATGGGACATTCGAAGTGAAAGAGGAATGAATGTAAAGATACCTGGATAAACTATAGGTAACACCACATCAATTCAAGGAGTGGACCCAATAACATGTACCACGGGATCAAAACAGCGAAGGCGATGCTCTAGCTAACTTGGGGTCATCATTGATGATGATGAATTTAGCTCGGGAATGGTCGTACAACTCCTGAAATCGGTAGTGGAAGAAGGCCACGCTGAGATAAACTCGAAAATATTAACCTCGAGTTGGAGAAACAAATGTATAGATTACCTGAAGACAGGGAAGCTGCCCTTGGATCCTAAAGAATCAAGAGCTCTGCGCACAAAGGCGGCCAGGTTAAGCATGTCCAAGGATAACCCACTATAATGACCCAGCCAGTTAGTTTGAGTATTATAGCCCCGTTCCTCCATTTACTGCTCTATTTGTGCTTTATATATGTATTATGACCTATTAGATTAGTTAGTTTGGGCCCGGAGAGATTTCAGAATGAATTGAGACACCTAGTCTCTTAATGGAAAGCTTAAGTTGGAAAAGTCGACCGGATATTGACTTATGTGTAAACGACCTTGGATTTGAATTCTGATAATTCCAATAGCTCTGTATGGTGATTTTAGATTTAGGAGCATGTCCGAAAAATTATTTGGAGGTCCGTAGTGGAATTAGGCTTGAAATGGCGAAAGTTGAATTTTTGGGAAGTTTAATCGGGAAGTTGACTTTTTGATATCGGGGTCGGAATCCGATTCTGGAAATGGGAATAGGTCCGTTATGTCGTTTATGACTTGTGTGCAAAATATGAGGTCAACCGGACTTGATTTGATAGGTTTGAACGTTGTTTATAGAATTTGGATAATTGCAAAGTTCATTAGGCTTGAATTAGAGTATGATTTGTAATTTTGACGTTGTTTGATGTAATTTGAGACCTCGAGTAGGTCCGTGTTATTTTATGGGACTTGTCGGTATATATGGATGGGGTCCCGAGTGGCTCGGGTGAGTTTCGGACGAGGTTCAGATCATTTTCACTTCATGTTGCATTGCTGAAGATTTCTGGTTCTGGTGTGACTGCACATGCGAAGTGTTGGGCGCAGGTGCGGCACCGCAAAAATGGCAGTGTTATCGCAGAAGCGTGAAGGGGAGTTGTGCGTAAGGATCGCAAATGCGGGTGCTTGGACGCACCTGCACAACCGCAGATGCGGTTCACGTGCGCACAAGCGAAAGTCGCAAATGCGGCCTCTTGTCCATAGATGTGGAATGACTGGTCAGAACCCTTTAAGTTTGAGGGTTCGTTATTTTCAACCATTTTCTAGTTTGGGAGCTCGGTTTGGGCAATATTGGAGAGGAATGTTTCCACACAACTTGGGGTAAGTATTCTTGACTCCCTTATGATTTCATTTCATGAATTAATCTTCGTTTTCGGCGTTAGATTATTGATTTTTTCAAGAGAAATCAGAGGAATATTCTACAATTTCATAAAATGAATTTTCGAGATTTGAATATCGATTCAGAGTCGGAATTGAATGAAATTAGTATAGTTGAACTTGTAATTTGATGGATTGTCGGATTTTGTGAGCTTCATCGGATTTTGAGACGTATTTTGGGAGTGTAATTTTGGACTTTGTGGGAAAATATTGGTATTTTAATATGGAATTAATTCCTATAATTGTGTGGACTGAATCAAATTTATTATGGCTAGATTCGAACCGTTTAGAAGTTGATACGTGCAGAATGGAAGTTCTGGAGCATTATTTAGCTTGCTCGACATTGGATTTGTCTTGTTTGAGGTATGTTACTATTCTAATCTTGGAGCTGAGGGTATGAACCCTGAATATACGTGTTATGTGTTTTGTGTTGAGGTGACGCACATGCTAGGTGACGAGCGTGTAGGCGTGCACCGTGTGAACCGTGATTCCGTTATTTCTGTGGTACTGTGTAGTTACCTGAACTTGTCTATAATCATGAAATCTCTACGTACTAGAGTTATCAAGCTATGATTCATGTTAGAATGTTTAGGGTTCATGCTTATTCTGTTGTGACCCACTGAGGTCATTACTGCTGTTGAGTTATTTGTTTACATTGCAATGTCATACCCAGTCAAACTCATTTCATTGCATGTCATATCTCAGTCTCTATTGTTATTTATTGATATATCATTTCATCATTTTTGGTCTAGATCAGGTCATTCTGAGCCCGGGAGACTTGAAAGATTGGTGACTGAGTGCCGGGCCTGAGTGCCGGGCTATGAGCTATATGTATATATGGATCAGGTTGCACGCCGCAATGAGCTTTAGGACTGTATATATAGATTGAGTTGCACGTCGCAACGAGACTCATGGTTGTGTGTGTGTGTATATATATATATATATATATATATGGATTGGGTTGTACGCCCAATGAACCTTATGGCTATTTACATGGGATCGGGCTGCACACCGCATCGATATAGCGCTTGGGCTGAAGGAGCCGCTCCGGAGTCTGCACACACCCCAGTGAGCGCGGTTGATATTATTGAGGGATGAATCTTCCCTAGACATAGATCTTGTCCGAAGCATTTATACCTGTAGATGGATCTTCTCCACGGGCTAGATTGGCCCTGCTCGGTACTGAGTGACTGATGATCAGTTGATGTGTATATTCCAGGATGGATCTTCCCTGAGCCGGATTGTCCATATACAGTACCGAGTGATTAATCATGATGAGTGGAATGTGAGAGAAAGTGAGATTGAGTACTCTGAGAGTGTGAGTACATGAGTTCATCTCTGAGATACATTGCATTGACATGCACACATGACATACAGGCATAAAGATGTATTTTCCTCATGTTGTACGGTATCACGTCATTCATGACTTCTCACACATGTTGACATATAGGCATAATGATGCATTTGTTTTATACTGGCTATCTGGAAAGAAAATGAAATATCTTAATTATTATTGAAAGGATTGTTTTTTGAAAAATTACTATTTTCAAACTTATTCATATTTTTGGAAACTTCGGTAAACGATTTGGGTTTTCACTGATGTACTTGAAAGGCAGAACTATTTTCAGAAATCATGATCTTGTTGAGCATTTTATCTCTGAGTTACTTCTTATATTACTTGCTTTACGTTGTTATGGACTGTTGTTGGCTATTGGTATTGGACCCGACCATGTACAAGCTCGTCACTACTTTCAACCTAAGGTTAGGTTTGTTACTTATTGAGTACATGGGGTCAGTTGTACTCATACTACACTTCTGCAGCTTGTGTGTAGATGTTGGATATTGATGTTGCTGTGTTCGTTAGGAGCTGAATCTAAAGATGTACCTGCGTTCTGGTTGTAGCCGCCTCTTGTCCATGGTAGCCTTAGATTTATAAAACTCTGTTTACGTACTTCTTAAATAGATGATGTATTTACTTCATACCAGCTTTGTGAACTCTATTCTTAGAAGCTCATGATTTGTACTACCAGACCTTGGGGAATGTATCACATTCAGACATTTCTTTACTTAATTGCTTTATTAGTTGTTATTGGAATTGGTTAGTGGTTAATTGGCTTACTTAGCTGGTTGGGTTAGGTGCCATCATGACTAGTCAGATTTTGGGCCGTGACAGATTGGTATCATAGTTCTAGGTTCATAGGTTCTACAAGTCATGAGCAAGTGTCTAATAGAGTCTTGCGGATCGGTATGATGACGTCCATACCTATCTTCGAGAGGCTACAGGACATTTAGGATATACTTTCCATCTTTCTTTCCTTATCGTGCGGCATTGATTCAGCTTGAAGCATAACTCTTGGAATTCCTTCCACGCATTCGTATGCGCATGTGAGTGCTCGATATCGGCTGTGCGCCGGCGGCTTGTGATTTCCATGGTTGAGGTGCGAGATGTGCTTTTGGCGTGCTGATAATAGGCTAGTCTGGAGGACTTGAGGCCGGGTTTTGACGGTAGCTTGAGCACGAATATTTTGATTATGTGAGCACGTGCTTTTGGGACTTATAGGTCCGTTTGTGTCCCTATTAGTGGAATTTGTGATTGGATGACTATGTGGTGAGTATAATGTGGCTGCGAGATGTGTTCAGATTATTCGAATGTAACGAGAAGAGTTTGCTTGAGATATAGCAAGGACTATGGGGTGTTTTGATTTCTGTCTTGATTTGGCGTATGGTCTCGAGTTATGGGTGTGTTGAGGGATCTCTCATGTTGTTTAGTTATGGGGTGAATTAGATTCTCATGTCTTGTTGATGAGTTCAAAATCGAGAATATTAAGTGACTGCGAGGTAGTCGTGAATGTGGAAGGGTATAGAGTGATGTCAGTTTGAGGCAAAGCAGGTGGGTTATCTCCTGCGTGGTGTCCTGAGGTTGTGTGATCCCTATGATGTTTTGTAGAGAGTTCTCTTTTACCAGTGAATGATATATATTGCAATTTGAGTTTGGTCGAGATCGAGGATGACTCGGGTAAAGGAATTTCTGGATACAAGTTGTATTACACTCTATGGGTATATGGGAATCATAAAATAATTGAGTGGTTATTCGTGAAGGATGTAGTGCATATAGAGTAGAAATTTGCTTGGTTGCTTAGGAGTGTGGGTTACTCCCTTGGGTGTTGGTGTGCTAATGGGACACAAGTCATTCGGTCCGTTTGGTCGGTTTAATTGAGATTCGAGTAGAGTGGATGACTCTCGAGAATGGTTCTAATGGATTCAAGATTTATATGTAGAGATTTGGAATTTTCAAGATTTGTATATGGCTAGAAACTGAAAGTTACATTAGATAGTGTCGAGACTTATGGCATTTTTATTCCATTGTGAATTATGCGTTTCAGCATCAAGAAGGTGAAGGAAACAGTTTTAGATTCACATAAGGTCTCTTTAGAGTGGGTGCCGCGGTTGTGGTGCTTTGGGGTGCTTAAGAGGGAAGTCAGCGGCTTATGGGCCTTAGGGCGTTGTGGTTTTATACTAGGGTCTCTTGGGTGGTGAATTTTGGTTAAGGATCGTGGTGTTCCAGCAAGGACAAGTATCAATTTAAAGGCAATTTGGAAGGGACTTGGAGAAATAGGACAACATAGTAGTAGGTTAGATCAGCACAGTAATGGATATAATCAGTTCTTTGGGTAATTATAATGTGGCTAGTCTCTACAGGTGTTTTATAGCAATGCTCTTGGGTATGGCGACCTGCGTGGCTGGGTTGAGTTAGAGAGATTCGGTTATGATGTCTTGGTTATGTGCAAATGGACTTCGGAGAGTTCTCAATGGTCTCTACGACGGTTCGAGGAGTATAATTTCCTACCAGCATGAGGAATATGTTGCGTATTGGGATTTTCTCCGGGATGAGATCAAATGGAAGGTTTCTGACTGATCGGGTATGTATTCTGCTTGTGACTCAGAGTTGATTATGAGATTCTTGTACTCTTCACAGGATGGCATGGTAGATGCAGTGTGTTGTGTGGGATTGAGATTTGCATGTGCAAGGTCACAGGTCAGTTTGGAAGGGAAGGGCATAAATTCGTAGGCAACATAGACGATTTCAGATGACTAGGTAAATGATATTACAAATCGGTATGGCTTGATGAGAGTGTACATTTCAGAAGGGTAATGTGTTTTTATTTATGGATACTTCACTGGTACTACGACACTCTCCTAGTTGATCGACTGGTGATATTTAAATTTTGCTATGTGGCACGAAAGAATTTTAGAAGTATTCCTCGTGGGATGATCGTGTATGAGAGATGTGATAGACATTCTGGCGGTGGAGTTAGGATCAGATATGGTGATTCGTGTGTTCTATGGATTTGGAGGCTGAGAGTTCTCAGGAGCAGATTACTTCATGGTTGTGGACTGTGAGGTTGTGGCCGAAGCTAGCTAGATGATAGTATGTGTTATGATTCAGTCGTGGATTTTTGGAGGGTTATTTATCTATTTGTGGGCGACCACAGTTGATTTGGGGGTCCATTGGTAGGCCCAATTAGGATGTGTATTCTACACCGAGTCAGATTGGTTGGCTCCATACTGCTATTGTTAAGGGATGTGCCATTCGGTTGATGTTGAACATATTCGTGTTCTGAACTGATCTGTGAGTTACTCTTCTATGCTATGCGGGGTTGTAATTCATTGGTTATATGCACGCATGGTGCGGTTCCATTGGGGGCCACACGATGGAATTCAAGCGAGATGAGTATTTGGGTATTGCATGATCGATTGCGTAATAGTTATGTTCTTTCAGGTTTTGGGTGGCATTGTGTCATTGGCTTCTCCGTGGTTATGGTAATGCACTTTGGGTACTTGATGTCGAATTGCGTTATTGATTTTGAGCAGGGTGGCTCGAGGTATATGATATTGACCAGCGTTTGAATGGGGTCATGCATTGCAGCGGAGTTATGTTAAGGTATGAACCTTGTGTTAGAATTGTGTGATGGTTCTATGGTGTGTGATGGATTTTCAGCATTTCGTTGTGGCGGTACTTGCTAAACTTGCGGGGCAGTTCTCTCATTTGAGTAATTTTCCATGACTGAGTACATTTGTATTGCTGCGTATTGGTGCACAGATGGCACGGCTTGTGGCTCTAAGTTATATTGGTGTGGCATGTATGTGGAATAGTTGTGTTTAATAATATAAGGTCATTGGACCTAGAATGGGTACTATCATGTTTGATTTCGGTATATTCGGGAGGATAACATTGAAAGTCGGCTTAGAAAGTGATTATGGTTCTGGTTGGGGCGAGAGAGCTCCATGACTTGTTGATCTGATAAGGGGTCATGAGATTTTTGCGTGTTTCTTTTATTATCAGCAGTGTACGAAGGTTTTGGAATGAGTTTTTGTTTGAAATGGGGTTTAATACTAGTACAGGTTAGTTGGAGTAGTTACTGTGATCGGGAATAGTGCTGCGAGCATGCGAGTGGTGTAGTATGTTATGTAATTATATCTTGGATTATGGTTATGGCTTGATTTAGCTTGCTCAGACTCATTCAGTATGTAGATGTGAGATTCGTGTCTTGAAAAGAAATTCTGAATGTTGAAAAGCAAAATTGAATTCCAAGGTTTTGGTTTATGGTTAAATCAATGATTTTCATTTGTGTTGTGTTGTCAGACCTATATAGAATAGGGTGATGTGGGATCACCCTCGGGTACGTGCGACGTAAGATGGAATAGTGATTTGATGACTTGGAAATAATTTTTGGCACGTTCGAGGACGAACGTATGTTTAAGTGGGGAAGAATGTAACTACCCAACCGGTCGTTTTGAGTATTATATCCCGTTCCCCCATTTACTGCAATATTTGTGCTTTATAGCTGTATTATGATCTATCGGATTAGTTAGTTTGGGTCCGGAGAGATTTTGGAATGAATTGAGACACCTAGTCTCATAATGGAAATCTTAAGTTAGAAAAGTCGACCGGATGTTGACTTATGTGTAAACGGCCTGGGATTTGAATTCTGATGATTCCAATAGGTCTGTATGATGATTTTGGACTTCAGAGCGTGTCTAGAAATCTATTTGGAGGTCCATAGTGGAATTAGGCTTGAAATGGCGAAAGTTGAATTTTTGGGAAGTTTGATCGGGGAGTTGACTTTTTGATATCGGGGTCGGAATCCAATTCTGGAAATGGGAATAGGTCCGATATGTCATTTATGACTTGTGTACAAACTTTGAAGTCAATCGTACTTGATTTGATAGGTTTCGACGTTGTTTGTAGAATTTGGAAAATTTCAAAGTTCATTAGGCTTGAATTGGAGTATGATTTGTGATTTTGACGTTGTTTGATGTAATTTCAGACCTCGAGTAGGTCTGTGTTATGTTATGGGACCTGTCGGTATATTTGGACGGGGTCCCGAGTGGCTCGGGTGAGTTACGGACAAGGTTCGGATCATTTTCACTTCATGTTGCATTGCTGAAGATTTCTGGTTCTTGTGTGACCGCACGTGCGGAGTGTTGGGCGCAAGTGCGGCACCGCAAAAGCGGTTGTGTTATCGTAGAAGCGTGAAGGGGAGTTGGGTATGAGGATCGCAAATGTGGGTGCTTAGACGCACCTGCGCAACCGCAAATGCGGTTCACGTGAGTAAAAGCGAAGGTCGCAGATGCGGCCTCTTGTCCGTAGATGCGGAATGACTGGTCAGGACCCTTTAAGTTCGAGGGTTCGTTATTTTTACCCATTTTTGGATTTTATAGCTCGGTTTGGGCGATATTGGAGAGGAAGTTTCCACACAACTTGGGATAAGTGTTCTTGACTCCCTTGTGATTATATTTCATGAATTAATCTTCGTTTTCGGCATTAGATTATTGAGTTTTTCAAGAGAAATCGGAGGAATTTTCTACAATTTCATAAAATGAATATTCGAGATTTGAACATCGATTCGGAGTCGGAATTGAGTGAAATTAGTATGGTTGAACTTGTAATTAGATGGATTGTCGGATTTTGTGAGTTTCGTCGGATTCCGAGATGTGGGCCCCACATGCAATTTTGGGAGTGTAATTTCGAACTTTGTGGGAAAATATTAGTATTTTGATATGGAATTAATTCCTATAATTGTGTGGACTGAATCAAATTTATTGTGGCTAGATTCGAGCCGTTTAGAAGTTGATACTTGCAGAATGGATGTTCTGAAGCATTGTTTAGCTTGCTCGACATTGTATTCGTCTTGTTCGAGGTAAGTAACTCTTCTAATCTTGGAGCTGAGGGTATGAACCCTGAATATACGTTTATGTGTTTTGTGTTGAGGTGACGCACATGCTAGGTAACGGGCGTGTGGGCGTGCACCGTGTGAACTGTGATTCTATTATTTCTGTGTTGTTGTGTAGTTACCTGAACTTGTCTATAATCATGAAATCTCTACATACTAGAGTTATCGAGCTATGATTCATGTTAGAATGTTTAGGGTACATGCTTATTCTGTTGTGACCCACTAAGGTCATTACTGCTGTTGAGTTATTTGTTTACATTGCAATGTCATACCCAGTCATACTCATTTCATTGCATGTCATATCTCAGTCTCTATTGTTATTTATTGATACATCATATCATCATTTTTGGGCTACTTCATGTCATTGTGAGCCCGAGAGGCTGGAAAGATTGGTGACTGAGTTAAGGCCTGAGTGCCGGGCTATGAGCTATATGTATATATGGATCAGGTTGCACGCTGCAATGAGCTTTAGGGCTGTATATATGGATCAGGTTGCGCGTCGCAATGAGCCTCAGGGCTGTATATATATATGGATCGGGTTGTACGCCGCAATGAGCCTTATGGCTATTTATATGGGATCGGGCTGCACACCGCAGCAATATAGCGCTTGGGCTGAAGGAGCCGCTCTGGAGTCTGCACACACCCCCGGTGAGCGCGGTTGATATTATTGAGGGATGAATCTTCCTTGGACATGGATCTTGTCCGAAGCATTTATACCTGAAGATGGATCTTCTCCACGGGCTAGATTGGCCCTACTCGGTACTGAGTGACTGATAATCAGTTGATGTGTATATTCCAGGATGGATCTTCCCTGAGCCGGATTGGCCATATACATTACCGAATGATTGATCATGATGAGTGGAATGTGAGAGAAAGTGAGATTGAGTACTCTGAGAGTGTGAGTACATGAGTTCATCTCTGAGATACATTGCATTGACATACATGCATAAAGATGTATTTTCCTCATGTTGTACGGTATCACGTCATTCATGACTTCTCACACATTTTGACATATGGGCATAGTGATGCATTTGTTTTATACTGGCTATCTGGAAAGAAAATGAAATATCTTAATTATTATTGAAAGGATTTTGTTTTTGAAAAATTACTGTTTTCAAACTTATTCATATTTTTGGAAACTTCGGTAAACGATTTGGGTTTTCACTGATGTACTTGAAAGGCAGAACTATTTTCAGAAATCATGATCTTGTTGAGCATTTTATCTCTGAGTTACTTCTTGTATTACTTGCTTTACGTTGTTATGGACTGTTGTTGGCTATTGGTGTTGGACCCGACCATGTACAAGCTCGTCACTACTTCCAACCTAAGGTTAGGTTTGTTACTTATTGAGTACATGGGGTCAGTTGTACTCATACTACACTTCTGCAGCTTGTGTGTAGATGTTGGCTGCTGAGTTTGCTGTGTTCATTGGGAGATGGATCTGAAGATGTACCTGCATTCAGGTTGTAGCCGCCTCTTGTCCATGGTAGCCTTAGATTTATAAAACTATGTTTACGTACTTCTCAAACAGATGATGTATTTACTTCATACCAACTTTGTAAACTCTATTCTTAGAAGCTCATGATTTGTACTACCAGACCTTTGGGAATGTATCAGATTCAGATATTTCTTTACTTAATTGCTTTATTAATTGTTATTAGAATTGGTTAGTGGTTAATTGGCTTACCTAGCGGGTTGGGTTAGGTGCCATCACGACTAGTCGGATTTTAGGTCGTGACACCCACTCACCATATGTCTGGGACCGTGAGACACCGAATATGTTTTGACGGAAGTTCATGAAGACACCTACAGAAACCATTTGGGGGTCGAATCTTTGGTTCATAAGATAATCAGAGCTGGCTATTACTGGTCCAACATGGAGAATGATGCAAAGGAGTTCGTACGAAAATGCGACGGCTGTTTGAGGCACGCACCGACGATCCATCAGCCCGGGGAGCTACTGCAGTCTTGTCACCTTGGACATTCATGAAATGGGGAATGGACATCGTCGGTCCCCTACCATGGGCACCGGTAAGGCTCAATTTATATTATTTATGACTGACTATTTTTCTAAATGGGTTGAAGTTCAGGCATTTGAGAAAGTCGAAGAAAAAGAAGTGATTGATTGTATTTGGACCACATAATATGTCGGTTCGGAATGCCGGCTGAGATCGTATGTGACAACGGGAAGCAATTCATCGGTAGTAAGGTAAGCAAAGTTTTTGAGGACCATAAGATCAAAAGGATCTTGTCAACACCCTATCACCCTAGTGGAAACGAGCAGGAGGAGTCTACAAACAAGACAATACTCCAAAACCTTAAGAAGAGACTGACCGACGCCAAAGGAAAATGGAAGGAAATTTTGCCCGAAGTCCTGTAGGCATACCGTAGTACCCGGGCCACCCTGTTTTTGTTGGTCTACTGTGCCGAAGCACTAATGCTGGTCGAGGTAGGAGAACCGAGTTTCAAGTTCTGATATACAACCGAAGAGCAAAACGGTGAGGCCATGAGCACGAGTCTGAAACTATTGGATGAGAGGCGTGAGGCCGCCCTCGTCCGGTTTGCCGCCAAGAAACAACGAACCGAAATATATTATAACAGGAGAGCCAACCTCTGACACTTCAATATCGGGGACTTGGTGTTAAGAAAGGTGACACTAAACAGCCGAAACCCGAACGAAGGGAAGCTGGGACCAAATTGGGAAAGCCCATATCGAATTATCGAGATTATCCGTAAATGTTCGTACAAACTCGAAGCAGGGAATGGTGAGCAGCTACCGAATAACTGGAATGTAAGCCACTTAAAACGATACCACTTCTAAGGTACGACCCCATTTATTCATTTATTTTACATATATTGTGAATTGGACTAACACTTGCAGGAAACGGCCAAAGGATGATGTAGTTGTTAGGCCTGAAAGCACGCGTTGCACTTTTTTTCCCTTGAGTCGGTTTTATCCCAAATAGGTTTTCCGGTAAGGTTTTTAATGAGGCAACAATGTATCATGCTAACATAGAGTCCAAGACCGGTTATAAACCGGATTCGATGGTCACATCAACAGTATTTGAGACCTCTCAACGATCGACCTCAAATATTGGGGGCCATCACCTTCGGGTAATGATTTTTAGCAAGGAAGGAAACTTTTTGCTTGAACAGTCTAGGCTTGGTGGATAGGATTTATTGTAAAGGACAAATGGTCAAATGAACCGTGCTCACGTAGACCACCTAATCCATAACACGAAGCTTGTACATACTTACAATCTTGTATGCTACGCACAGGAATGAAAGAAAGTTTCTACCTTGCAAATACATATTTTATCCCTTAAGACTATTACATTTTTTATTGTCCCAAGGGCCGCCTCTATCCGGATCCAATATATCACTTCTACTCGGGAACTGTCATCCAAGACAACTCGGATGACTCAGGCTATGGAAGCCCGGAGGCACAAAGGCCTATTAAGAAGTGCCTAAACTTAAAAGGCTACGACCACCCTCACTCAGAGACTGTCGTTCAAGGCAAGCTCAGATGGCCTAGGCTATCCAAGCCCGGAAGTACAAAGCCTATTAGGAAGTGCCTGAACTTAAAAGACTACGGCCATCCTAAAAACGGCTCGAAGACGTCCGAAGCCGGTAATCAAAACATACCGATTCAAAGGTTACCCTCAGCAGAATTATAGTCTAAAAACATCTAAACAAACACTTTGGGGAAAGCTTTCGGTCATATCTAGCTCCCACAAGTTTCAAACGAAACTTACATCGAAAATAAGTCTTGTTCAGACCTCCGAACAACAACTTATTACTACAGTTTTATTCTGTGCTAAGGCATTTGAAATCTTTGCAATTGTAAAAAGAATGTTGAAGGTAAAACTTGAAAATTTCCAAGAGTAAAATGAACATTATATATACATTCCAAAATGTCTTTACAAAGGCCAATGAAAATGGCCTCAACAAAAATAAAAGTACAAAATGCAGACAAAAAATCCTAAGGCACCTACGCCTAATCTTCACCAGAACCTGCCTCATCACCATAGCTATCTGGGTCTTCTCGATCCTTGGGTTCACCGGAGCCCTCAGAGCCTTCTTCACCCTCGGGTTCAGCTGGCTTCTTGGCCTCATCCTCGATCATTTTTGCCTCTTCGATCTCGCCTAATAGGTCGAAACCTCAGACATGGATCTCCTCGAGGGTCTCCCTTCGAGACAACCGCTTCACGTACTCAATAGTGACTTTGATACGGGCCTCGGCTTCCACAACAACAGCCCTATACTGGGCCACCATCTCTTCAGCGTTGGCCCTAGTTGTCTTTGACTCGGACCTTCCTATTTCAAGCTCCTTGCAAAGAGCATCCTGTTCAGCAATAGCAGAGCCTAGTTGAGCTTAGAAGACCTCCTTTTGTCGATCTCGTGCATCGGCTTTCTCTTTCGCCACTCAGAGTTAGACCTCTACTAATTCCAGCTACTCTCGATATCGGAGAAAACTTTTGTGATGGAATACCAAGGGCTACAAAAAGATAAAAGAGAGAAGGCATGAGAAATATCAAAAACTAAGTTAGAAGATGGGAGAACGTAATAATGCCTTCCCGGCTTAGCGCTTGCTGTGCTTCGTTGAACAAGCACGGCACATCCACCTCATTCATTTTTGCCCTGTCTTCTTCGATTACTAGGCACCAGAGGTAGCTCGCCACTCCAACAGGGTAAGAAAGAACACGGGCATCCTTCGGGACGGTGATGATTATTGACCTATTATGGTCGGTATCCATGCTCGGGGCGGGAAACTGGTTGATTAATTTTGGTCTTGATTTCAGCCTGCCGACCTCAGAAGATGGGTCTTTCCTCGGCACCTCCAAGTCACCCAACCCGGAGAAGTCTTCCAGAGCGGTTGAATCCACACCTTTTAAAAATGAATGAAGTGGATCGTCCGCTCCATGGGCCCCTTTGTTGGGTCGCTCCTTCACCTCTCAGGCTTCGTCAAACATGGATTAAGTGAATGAAAGAGACCCCGAAATATCTATGACACCGGGAGGACCGTAGCTGGCGTCTCAAGAGGTCTCAGCCCCCATATCTATATAAGGTTCCTAAACCTGAGGGGGATCAACCTCCAGTGTTTCCCCTTCGGCTATCGCCCGCTCTTCGGGGGTGTTCGGCTCACAGGCCATAAAAATATCACCTTCCTCAGGCTCATCCCTGGGCCGGAAAAGTGAGTCTGAGTCGAGTGGTCGGGAACTAGAAATCTCCTTTGGCTTACGGGCCAACATTCTCCTTGGCTTCTTCTTGTTTGAGCTTGGGGAAATCGGAGCCTTCCTTTTCTTCTTCTCTCCTGCTACGTCCCCGAGTTGCCCCAAAGTGGAGGGATCAACAGACAGATCCTCGTCCCCTACTAAAGGCCTAAGCTCAATGGTCTTAGTCAAGCCTGCGAAAAGCAAAGAGAAGGAATGAGAATATGGTGCTGAAAAAGGAGCCTAATATTACTTATTCGGGAAAGAGATCTTACCGTAAGAACGGGCCTCCCAACGGTCCTTTGGGAGTTCGCGCCATGTGCGCTCAGAATAAGGCATATGTGAACAAATTCCCTCGATCCACTCCTTGAGTGGAGGAATGGCGTTTGGGACTCAAGCAACAGTTGCACCACCGCAAATACTGGTAAGGAAAAAGGAGATGAATGTAAAATCGACATTTAAAGGAAAATTATACTTACGTGATGTATTCCACTTCTCGGGGAATGGCCTAAACTCGGCAGGGATCAATTTTGCTGTCCTCCCCAGGACAAAGTGTCCATGTGACGAGCGCGAAACACACACTTAAATATGCTCGCTAGTCGAATTAGTATAATATAATATCGTATCCACAGGGATTGGAGTTGAATAATATTTTCATAGTATATAGATTGGTTGCTATCCAAGATGATCAACAGTTGAGAATTATGTGATTAAAAACTAAGCTTAACTAAGAATCTAGAGCTAATTGACGGATGACAATCGAAACAAAAGTAAGTAAAGAAGATTTCAATGGGAGAAAATAGGTATTGATTGGATAGATGCAAGATAAATGTCTGATATTTAACTCTAGTTAATTCACTTCTAATGTTCAAGTGAGTCTCTCGAATTCACTCAATTATTAGTTCAAACGTTTAGTAGAAACTCCTCTCTCGATTAAGTCTCAACCTCACAATATGAACCAATTTAAGCTCGTGAAGATATGCAAGAATTCGTAGTGGATTGGTCTTTGGGAGAGCCTCTTCCGATTATCCTCCTAACTAGGTTTAATTAATAATTCAACTAGCCTCTTTTGATTATTAAGAAGAATTAATGAATTCAACCAACAAGATAATGCAAAGATATCACAAGTTATGCCTGTCTCGATTACATGAACGTGTGAATGTAGACGCAATTATATAAAACATCCAAAACAATTCAATACATAAAAAAACTAGAGTTATAATCTACAAACAAATATCAAAACACTAAATCCATCAATCCCTAAAAGAGAACTACTCCATATATATGAAGTAATTCATCACAAATATAAAGAAAAACATAAAACGATCCAAACTCTTGTCTTGAGTGAGGATTGAATGATGAATCCCTTGTGCTTTCGCTTCTCCACCTTCTCTCTAGCTTCATTAAGTCTTAGATGTGTCAAAATTCCATAAAATAATGTTTTTACATGTATTTATACTAAGTAGGGTCGGGCCTAGGTGAAAACACCTTTTCCCGTGCGAACTGGATAATAACTATGTAAAATTAGCACAGACGCGCTGCATGGGGGGACGCGCCACGTAGGGAAGTTGTGGGAAACTTCAAAGAGCTTGTTCTGACAGGCTTCAGGAAAATTGGGCAGCCGCGGCGTGCCACGCGCCGCCCCATGCGCTGCGGCTGTGGGACTTTCTCTTAGTATAGATATTTCTTGCTTTTTAGCTATCCTAACGTGGTTCTCGACCCTCAAACGCGATCCCGACTTATTCCCTTGGGCTTTTACTCAGACTTCAAAGCTCCAAATCACTCGAATTCATTCCATAACATCTACATAGCTTACAATCACTCCTACAAGGCATAAACCACATAATTAGTGTAAAACACTAACTATTAAAGCTCAAACTCAATTAAAGTGCAGTAAATTGGAGTGTAATAAGCGACTAAAACACGAGATTATAGCCTACCATCAACACCCCACACTTAAACCATTGCTCGTCCTTGAGCAATCAAACTACACTTCATATAGACACGGCCTTTTAAACAACTCTCATAACTCATCACACCAAGAATATTTAAAATAGACTAAGCACAATAGCGTAACATCCTCGCCTCAAGATTTGACTCAAAAGTACCATGCATTATTCATACCTCACGCACTTACTCAACATAGAGGTCAAGAATTACCTTTCCTTCATGAATTTAGTGCCCTCATACAACAATAGAGAGTAGTTCCACACACGATCAAATTTAAGAACAATTAGGAACTTAAGATATAAAGAATTCACTCACTCTCAGAAACAACATTCATATGCCACAAAAGATACACCATAGGCTTGCTCGTAGTGTACTACTCTACTAATTGAGTTCATTCAGTCAAGGATCAAGTAAGACTTTAACTGGTTGTAATATATGTTGCGGGACGAATAGAATACATTTAGATATAAGAGTGACTACACCTCCCTAAGCATTTTAATACATACAATTTAACATTCAAAACCCCACACTTATGTCAAACCATACTCCACCTTAACATCATTATACATTAACTCCCACTTCTTTAAGCATAATTACCTGCAAGAGTAACCACTTATCAAAAAATAATTTTCAAAATCATACAACATTTTTTTCCTTTTTCAATTCAAGTGGCTCTTACCTTTTTTAACACAGAGCACCCTTTTACTTATTTCATTAGTTCCACTCAAAAGCCAAACCAATTACCCCATATTTCAACTTTTTCAAAGTTTATAACAAATTCAAGTGCTCAAGAGAGGTACAAGGTTCAAATAGATGGTCAACTCAAAACAAATGGATAAGGCTTGTAATGTGGTTGCCACAGAAATAAGATTACATGCTCAAAGATCTTAACTAAGATACATAACAATTAGGTGGGTAAGAGCATATAATTGTCTCAACAAAGAAATGCCTATATCACTTCCAAGACTGAACAACACTACTATTTCGCTTTGCAAACACACGGAAAAAGTTCTAGACATCAAATGCAATGCACAGAATACACGAAACCTCACACACACATGGCACATAACTCACTCATGATCGGACTATCAAGACACTCTAGTCAAAGCAGTTAAGCAAAGTTAAGATCATACCAATTAAGGTACTTATGCAAGAGTCAAAAATTGAGTCTAAGCGTCACAACTAAAGCACTCACTATTCTCAAGGTATAATAGAGTCATGAGATATTGCTCTCAATTCAAATCCTAGCACAAGATTTCCTAATCCTAACAAAAAATAAAAACTAACTACATTCGGTTCAAACAAAACCCTTAGAAACGAACCGCGGCCCAAAGAAATACCTAGGGGGAATTATTACACTACCCAACAAAAGAAAATCTTTTTGTCTTTTTCTTTCGATTTTAATACCTCAAGAAACCTGTCGATGATATCCATCATCGGGAAAAATCAAAAATTTTAAATTTTTTTATGATTTGTTCAATTTTCCAACTATCTCTAACTAACTACATCTAACAAAACTAACACATATACATACAACATACAATTATTCCCCACCTCATACTTTAAGTTGTGGCATCTCCCCATGACACACAATTAAAAAGCATAAGGTAAAGAAAACTTCCCTGAATTGTCTTCTTTTTCGAGAACTTATGAACTCCACTCCTAATTTTGAATTCNAGTTCTAGACATCAAATGCAATGCACAGAATACACGAAACCTCACACACACATGGCACATAACTCACTCATGATCGGACTATCAAGACACTCTAGTCAAAGCAGTTAAGCAAAGTTAAGATCATACCAATTAAGGTACTTATGCAAGAGTCAAAAATTGAGTCTAACGTCATAAAGCACTCACTATTCTCAAGGTATAATAGAGTCATGAGATATTGCTCTCAATTCAAATCCTAGCACAAGATTTCCTAATCCTAATAAAAAATAAAAACTAACTACACTCGGTTCAAACAAAACCCTTGGAAACGAACCGCGGCCCAAAGAAATACTTAGGGGGAATTATTACACTACCCAACAAAAGAAAATCTTTTTGTCTTTTTCTTTCGATTTTAATACCTCAAGAAATCTGTCGATGATATCCATCATCGGAAAAAATCAAAAATTTTAATTTTTTTATGATTTTTTCAATTTTCCAACTATCTCTAACTAACTACATCTAACAAAACTAACACATATACATACAACATACAATTATTCCCCACCTCATACTTTAAGTTGTGGCATCTCCCCATGACACACAATTAAAAAGCATAAGGTAAAGAAAACTTCCCTGAATTGTCTTCTTTTTCGAGAACTTATGAACTCCACTCCTAATTTTGAATTCATTCCTCGTTTTCCCTCCTTGGGATTCTTTATAGAGCTCATTAAACTCAAATTTTTTGAGAATACCTGCAAGACCCGCTCTTTTCTTTCTTTCTTGTCCTCATCTTGAACGGTGAATTGCTCGTTCATGATCATCCTCAACTTGTTCCTGTATTCTTTCACAGGATCAATCCATACATATTCCTATAAATGCCCAAAAATAAAATCCACATGATCAAGGTTAGAATAAGAAAATAATGACAAAAGGTCAAGTGAATATTCCTCTGGTATGTCCAAGACCATTTGTTTCTCATTCTCTTCTACTGCATGTTCCAGATGTGGAAAGGTGGATAGGGGTTTAAACTCCTCTTCCGTTGTTTAACACTCAACCACAACCTTATTCTCGATCATCTCAGTTGAATCAGAGTCTTCTTGTACCATGGAAATCTCCCTCTGTAGACGCTCATCCTTCTGAGTAGGCTCACTTTCCCAGAGTATCTCCTCCATATATTCACCATCACAATGCAATGAGCTTTATGAAAGTGTACTTATTATTTGACTTACATGCATTTTTAGGTTGTTAATGACTTCATCATCTTGTGTAAATCTCTCTTCCACCTTATTTATGAACTTATACACAAGCCCTATACTAGGCCACCACCTCTTCAGCGTCAGCCCTGGTTGTCTTTGACTCGGACCTTCCTATTTCAAGATCCTTGCGAAGGGCATCCCATTCAGCAATAGCCGAGGCTAGCTAAGCTTAGAGGTCCTCCTTTTGTCGATCTCGTGCATCGGCTTTCTCTTTTGCCACTCGGAGTTGGACCTCTACCGATTCCAACTACTCCCGATATCAGATAACACTTTCGTGATAGAGTACCGAGGCCTGCAAAAAGATAAAAGAGAGAAGACGTGAGAAATATCAAAAACTAAGTTAGAAGATGGGAGAACGTAATAATGCCTTCCCGGCTCAGCGCTTGCTGAACTTCGTTGAACAAGCACGGCACATCCACCTCGTTTATTTTTGCCTGGTCTTCGTCGGTTACCATGCACCATAGGTAGCTCGCCACTCCAACGTGGATAGAAAGAACATGGGCATCCTCCATGACGGTGATGATTATTGACCTCTTACGGTCGGGATCCATGCTCGGGGCGGGGAACTAATTAATTAATTTTGTGCTCGGGTTCAGCCTACCGACCTCTGAAGATGTGTCTTTCTTTGATACCTCCAAGTCACCCAACCCGCAGAAGTCTTCCAGAGTGTTCGAATCCACACCTTCAAAAAAGAATGAAGTGGATCGTCCGCTCTATGGGCCCCTTCGTTAGATCGCTCCTTCACCTCTCGGGTTTGGTCAAACAAGGATTCAGTGAATGAAAGCAACCCCGGAATATCTATGACACCGGGCAGACTGGAGCTGGCATCTCGAGAGGTCTCAGCCCCCATATCTATATCGGGTTTCCGAACCTGAGGGGGATCAACCTATGTTGTTTCCCCCTCGGCTGCCGCCCGCTCTTCGAGGGTGTTCGGATCACAGGCCACAAGAATATCACCTTCCTCGGGCTCGTCCCTGATACAGAAAAGCGAGTCCGAGTCGTGTGCTCGGTAGCTAGAAATCTCCTTTGGCTTACGGGCCAACCTTCTCCTTGGCTTCTTCTTGTCTGAGCTTGGGGAAATCGGAGCCTTCCTTTTCTTCTTCTTCTCTCCTCCTATGTCCCCGAGCTGCCCCGAAGCGGAGGGAATTTACCGACAGGTCCTCGCCCCCTACTAAATTACTAAGCTCAATGGTCTTAGGCAAGCCTGCGAAAAGAAAAGAGAGGGAATGATAATATGGTGTTGAAAAAGGAGCCTAATATTACATATTCGGGAAAGAGATCTTACCGTAAGAACGTGCCTCCCAACGGCCCTTCAGGAGTTCGCGCCATGTGCGCTCAGAATAAGACATCTGTGAACAAATGCCCTCGATCCACTCCTTGAGTCGAGGAATGGCATTTGGGACTCGAGCAACAGCTGCACCACCGCAAATACTGGTGAGGAAAAAGGAGATGAACATAAAATCGACATTTAAAGGAAAGTTATGCTTACGTGATACATTCAACTTCTCGGGGAATTGCCTAAACTCGGTAGAGATCATTTTTGCGGTCCTCTCTCTGACACAGTGTCTCTATGACGAGCGCAAAACACACACTTAAATATACTCGCTAGTCAAATTAGTATAATATAATATCGTATCCACAGGGATTAGAGTTAAACAATATTTTCATAGTTTATAGCTTGGTTTCTATTCAAGATGATCAACAGTTGAGAATTATATGATTAAAAACTAAGCTTAACTAAGAATCTAGAGCTAATTGACGTCTCGCAATCAAAACAAAAGTAAGCAAAGAAGATATCAATGATAGAAAATAGGGATTGATTGGATAGGTGCAAGGTAAATGTCTGATATTTAACTCTAGTTAATTCACTTCTAATGTTCAAGTGAGTCTCTCGAATTCACTCAATTATTAGTTCAAACGTTTAGTAGAAACTCCTATCTCGATTAAGTCTCAACCTTACAATATAAACCAATTTAAGCTCGTGAAGATATGCAAGAATTCGTAGTGGATTGGTCTTTAGGAGAGCCTCTTCCGATTATCCTCCTAACTAGGTTTAATCAACAATTCAACTATCCTCTTTCGATTACCAAGAAGAATTAATGAATTCAACCAAAAAGATAATGCAAAATATCACAAATTATGCCTCTGTCGATTACATGAATGTGTGAATGTAGATGCAACTATATAAAATATCGAAAACGATTCAATACATAAAAAAACTAGAGTTATAATCCACAAACAAATATCAAAACACTAAATCCATAAATCCCTAAAAGAGAACTACTCCATAGATATAGAGTAATTCATCACAAATATAAAGAAAAACATAAAACGAGCCAAACTCTTGTCTTGAGTGAGGATTGAATGATGAATCCCTTGTGCTTTCGCTTCTCAATCTTCTCTCTAGCCTCCTTAGGTCTTAGATGTGTCAAAAGTCCATAAAATAAAATTTTTACATGTATTTATGCTAATTTGGGTCGGGCCCAGACGAAAACACATTTTCCTGCTCGAACGGGGATAATAACTCTGTAAAACTTGCACAGGCGCACTGCATGGGGCGACGCGCAATGCGGGGCAGTTGTGGGAAACTTCAGAGAGCTTGTTCTGACAAGCTTCAGGAAAATTGGGCAACTGTGGCGCCATGCGCTGCGGCTGTGGGACTTTCTCTTAGTACAGATATTTCTTGCTTTTTAGCTATCCCGACGTGGTTCTCGACCCCCGAACGCGATCCCGGCTTATGCCCTTGGTCTTTTACTGAGACTTCAAAGCTCCAAATCACTCGAATTCATTCCATAACATCTACGTAGCTTGGAATCACTCCTACAAGGCATAAACCACATAATTAGTGTAAAACACTAACTATTAAAGCTCAAACTCAATTAAAGTGCAGTAAATTGGAGTGTAATAAGCGACTAAAACACGAGATTATAGCCTACCATCAACACCCCACACTTAAACCATTGCTCGTCCTTGAGCAATCAAACTACACTTCATATAGACACGGCCTTTTAAACAACTCTCATAACTCATCACACCAAGAATATTTAAAATAGACTAAGCACAATAGCGTAACATTCTCGCCTCAAGATTTGACTCAAAAGTACCATGCATTATTCATACCTCACGCACTTACTCAACATAGAGGTCAAGAATTACCTTTCCTTCATGAATTTAGTGCCCTCATACAACAATAGAGAGTAGTTCCACACACGATCAAATTTAAGAACAATTAGGAACTTAAGATATAAAGAATTCACTCACTCTCAGAAACAACATTCATATGCCACAAAAGATACACCATAGGCTTGCTCGTAGTGTACTACTCTACTAATTGAGTTCATTCAGTCAAGGATCAAGTAAGACTTTAACTGGTTGTAATATATGCTGCGGGACGAGTAGGATACATTTAGATATAAGAGTGACTACACCTCCCTAAGCATTTTAATACATACAATTTAACATTCAAAACCCCACACTTATGTCAAACCATACTCCACCTTAACATCATTATACATTAACTCCCACTTCTTTAAGCATAATTACCTGCAAGAGTTACCACTTATCAAAAAATAATTTTCAAAATCATACAACATTTTTTTCCTTTTTCAATTCAAGTGGCTCTTACCTTTTTTTAACACAGAGCACCCTTTTACTTATTTCATTAGTTCCACTCAAAAGCCAAACCAATTACCCCATATTTCAACTTTTTCAAAGTTTATAACAAATTCAAGTGCTCAAGAGAGGTACAAGGTTCAAATAGATGGTCAACTCAAAACAAATGGATAAGGCTTGTAATGTGGTTGCCAAAGAAATAAGATTACATGCTCAAAGATCTTAACTAAGATACATAACAATTAGGTGGGTAAGAGCATATAATTGGGTCAACAAAGAAACGCCTATATCACTTCCAAGACTGAACAACACTACTATTTCGCTTTGTAAACACACGGAAACAGTTCTAGACATCAAATGCAATGCACAGAATACACGAAACCTCACACACACATGGCACATAACTCACTCATGATCGGACTATCAAGACACTCTAGTCAAAGCAGTTAAGCAAAGTTAAGATCATACCAATTAAGGTACTTATGCAAGAGTCAAAAATTGAGTCTAACGTCATAAAGCACTCACTATTCTCAAGGTATAATAGAGTCATGAGATATTGCTCTCAATTCAAATCCTAGCACAAGATTTCCTAATCCTAATAAAAAATAAAAACTAACTACACTCGGTTCAAACAAAACCCTTGGAAACGAACCGCGGCCCAAAGAAATACTTAGGGGGAATTATTACACTACCCAACAAAAGAAAATCTTTTTGTCTTTTTCTTTCGATTTTAATACCTCAAGAAATCTGTCGATGATATCCATCATCGGAAAAAATCAAAAATTTTAATTTTTTTATGATTTTTTCAATTTTCCAACTATCTCTAACTAACTACATCTAACAAAACTAACACATATACATACAACATACAATTATTCCCCACCTCATACTTTAAGTTGTGGCATCTCCCCATGACACACAATTAAAAAGCATAAGGTAAAGAAAACTTCCCTGAATTGTCTTCTTTTTCGAGAACTTATGAACTCCACTCCTAATTTTGAATTCATTCCTCGTTTTCCCTCCTTGGGATTCTTTATAGAGCTCATTAAACTCAAATTGTTTGAGAATACCTGCAAGACCCGCTCTTTTCTTTCTTTCTTGTCCTCATCTTGAACGGTGAATTGCTCGTTCATGATCATCCTCAACTTGTTCCTGTATTCTTTCACAGGATCAATCCATACATATTCCTATAAATGCCCAAAAATAAAATCCACATGATCAAGGTTAGAATAAGAAAATAATGACAAAAGGTCAAGTGAATATTCCTCTGGTATGTGCAAGACCATTTGTTTCTCATTCTCTTCTACTGCATGTTCCAGATGTGGAAAGGTGGATAGGGGTTTAAACTCCTCTTCTGTTGTTTAACACTCAACCACAACCTTATTCTCGATCATCTCAGTTGAATCAGAGTCTTCTTGTACCATGGAAATCTCCCTCTGTAGACGCTCATCCTTCTGAGTAGGCTCATTTTCCCAGAGTATCTCCTCCATATATTCACCATCACAATGCAATGAGCTTTCTGAAAGTGTACTTATTATTTGACTTACATGCATTTTTAGGTTGTTAATGACTTCATCATCTTGTGTAAATCTCTCTTCCACCTTATTTATGAACTTATACACAAGCGCTTCTAAACTACCATTCTCCCCTTGAGGTGGTTGTCTCACTTCACTTCCATTCCAGTTATAATAAGGGTATTCATCCCAACCAGAGTCAAGATTGTGCCCATATGAATCCTCATTTGAACTAGAAACAGAGTGAGACTGTTCAAAATACGAACCATAGGAAGAATACATACCTGCTTGACAGTTAACCCATAGATGATTTCCACCGCATTTAAAACACATAGCATACCGCTGATAATATTGAGCTGCTAACTCTTCAACCATTTTCTTAGGCTGGTTGTACTCCATCTTTACAGCATTTAGAGTTCAATATCTACTGTATCTTCTCCAACTTGTTTGGTACTACAAAATAAATGTTGAAAAGAAGTCAACTAATAAAGAAAATAAAATAGAAAGGGAAACAGAAAAGAAAAAAAAAAAAACTTAATAATTAGCACCAAAACTATTTCAAACACCATTGATTTCCAATCCCCGGCAACGATGCCAAAATTTGACGAGCACAAAGCACACACTTAAATATGCTCGCTAGTCGAATTAGTATAATATAATATACAGGGATTGGAGTTAAACAATATTTTCATAGTTTATAGCTTGGTTACTATCCAAGATGATCAACAGTTGAGAATTATGTGATTAAAAACTAAGCTTAACTCAGAATCTAGAGCTAATTGCCAAATGGCAATCGAAACAAAAGTAAGCAAAGATATTATCAATAGGAGAAAATAGGGATTAATTGGATAAGTGCAAGATAAATATCTGGGATTTAAATCTAGTTAATTCATTTCTAATGTTCAAGTGAGTCTCTCTAATTCACTTAATTATTAGTTCAAACGTTTAGTAGACATTCCTCTCTCGATTAAGTCTCAACCTCACAATATGAACCAATTTAAGCTCGGTGAAGATATTCAAGAATTCGTAGTCGATTGGTCTTTAGGAGAGCCTCTTCCGATTATCCTCCTAACTAGGTTTAATCAACAATTCAACTAGTCTCTTTCGATTACTAAGAAGAATTAATGAATTCAACCAACAAGATAATGCAAAGATATCACAAGTTATACCTCTCTAGATTACATGAACGTGTGAATGTAGATGAAACAATATAAACATCCAAAACGATTCAATACATAAAAAACTAGAGTTATAATCCACAAACAAATATCAAAACACCAAATCTGTCAATCTCTAAAAGAGAATTATGTGGAGTAATTCATCACAAATATAAAGAAAAACATAAAATGATCCAAACTCTCTTGAGTGAGGATTGAATGATGAATCCCTTGTGCTTTCACTTATCCACCTTCTCTCTAGCCTCCTTAGGTCTTAGATGTGTCAAAAGTCCATAAAATAATATTTTTACATGTATTTATACTAAGTAGGGTCGGGCTCAGACAAAAATACCTTTTCCTGCGCGAACATGGATAATAACTCTGTACAAATTGCACAGGCACGCCGCATGGGGCGACGCGCCATGCGGGGCGATTGTGGAAAACTTTAGAGAGCTTATTTTGACAGGCTTCAGGAAAATTGGGCAGCCACGACGCGCCACACGCAGCCCCACGTGCCGCGGCTGTGTAACTTTCTCTGAGTACGGATATTTCTTGCTTTTTAGCTATCCCGACGTGGTACTCAACCCCTGAACGCGATCCCAGCTTATTTCCTTGGGCCTTTACTCAGACTTCAAAGCTCCAAATCACTCAAGTTCATTCCATAACATCTACATAGCTCGGAATCACTCCTACAAGGCATAAAACACACAATTAGTGCAAAACACTAGCGATTAAAGCTCAAACTCAATTAAAGTGCAATAAATTGGAGTGTAATAAGCAACTAAAATATGAGATTATAGCCTACCATCACCCTGCTAGCCCCGATCCCGGTCCTCATCGATGCTTGAGAATGTGGCTTTGCTAGCCCGGCGTACGAGCTTTATCAGTCGCCCTCAGAAGATTCGGGAAATGTACAGACGGAGTAGATGATCGATGGTAAACTGACATGAGTCGATTTTGTTCATGAAGTATCAAAATGAGGATTACGATCCTCCACAGCAATTGGTGGATCTGGCCGAGGCATACTTCATACCTCTTACAAAAGTCCAAAATAACTGGGTCCACTGGGCTCAGGGATTACTATGTCCTTATCTGCCCAGCTGTAGTCCTTCCGAACTATAGAAAGGATGTCTTTTGTGAAGGAGCATATGTACCTAGATACCGCCACACACCGGCACCCCCCTGGGATGAACATTTTAAAGGGAGGCTCGGCAACTGGTTCGTTGGTAGCCCCGCCCAGAATGGTTCTCTCGAGGATGAACACATTAGGAGTGGTCTCTTCGACTTCGGTGGTCGGCTGTGAAGAAGAAGAAGCAACTTTTTGGGGAACAATTTTGGACGTTTAGCCATTGATATCTGGAAAAGGTTTGAAAAGTATGAAGAAAGGTTGGGAGATGAAAGGTAAAATCTTTACTGAGAAAGTCAAGTGTGCTGGTTTGGATAGAAAATAAGTAAAAGCTTGCAATTTACTAAGAAATCTCAAAGAACGGAGGTAAGAATATTAGAGTATGAAGAAGGGCAGTGATATCTTGAGGACTCGAAGGTAGAAGCTTGATCAAAAGGTAAAAAGTGAACGAATTAGGAGAGTAATTATAGAGGCTTTGCGTCGTTTCACATCCGGGGATGACATGCCGATGGCTGACATGCATTTGAAGTCATAATGATACAACTAACGGGATGTTTCAGATTCTTTGTCGTTTCTATCACGACGTATTGAAGAAGGAATCGAAGTGAACATATCGTTTCTCGTCGTTTCCGTAAACTTACTCTCAGAGAAACGATGGGACTATCTGTGTACGGGTGAAACTGAGCCCATGGGATGCCTCGGTTTTGATGAAGTAAACGGAGGAAGAGACGTGACTGTAAGGGACCGGAATCGAGGCAAGGAGCCCCTCGAACCGGGGTCTGGGAAAAACATCTGCCCTCGGGAGTATTAGGGCCACGACCCCCAGGATCGGTTCAAATCCCAAAAATCTCGGAAAGCATTACCAGTTAATCAAGCATGACCAACAAAAGGCCGGGATATCCGTGACAACCGGATATCACGGCGTGAATCTCGACACGTATAGGCAGAAAATCAGTGATTAGTTAAACGGAAAAATTTTACCTTTTGTGGAATTGCACTTAGGGTAAACTCCCCTGCTATATAAAGGAGGTCTGATTATTCATTAGGCACATTGTAACACGCATATCAATGCAATATAATCTTATTTTCTTTGTTATTTAAAGTTATTACTTTTGTTCATCAATTCATCAGTAACGTGAGCCCAGGATCGAAGGCAGGCATTTCATTAAGCTGTTACTAAGTCTGAGATCACTCCTCTTGATTGGTTTGATAATTTATTACGTCCTTTATCTGTTTAATCTAACGCAATTAATCATTTGTGTTGAATTAACCCACATATTCTTAAAATCACTTACATATTTAATTGTTATCCATTTTTTAGGGTAAACAATTAGAGAGTTAGTTGTGGATAGAAATGTATATGTTTTCAGATTTTCTGTTCTTATTCTTTTTGAAAGAAAAATCAATTAGCAAGACTAGTTAATCAGAAATGAAAGAACTAGTTATACTAGTATCAGATATCTCAACAAGAAACTACTGGAACAATTACCATTACTAAGGCGTACAATACTAAAGATATGTACTTTAAATAATAATAAGAAAGATTCTATAGCTTACTTATTATAATTCTAATTAAAAGAAACCATATATATTGTTGAATTATTTTTTTAGAAATAAAATTTATCCTCTAAGAATGTGAGTATTTTGAAGTTTGTTTTAAAAAAACATAAAACCTACTAAGAGTAAGATAAAAGTTTAAAATATTAATATTAGACCTAAAAGAAATATTTACACAAAAATAGTATAGAATTTGGGTGTGGTCAAAAATTAGTTGTTCGTAATACTTAATAAGACCTTTTTCGTTGAAGGTTTATCGAAAACAACCTCTCTACTCCTATGGGGTATGGGTAAGGTTTGTGTACACATTATTCACCTCAGACCCCACTTGTAACGACCCAACCGATCGTTTTGAGCTCTGGCACATGTTTCGGCGGGTTGAGGCCTTCAGTAGCTTCACTTTTAAGTAAATGATCTCGAAATTGGGATTCGAAGGTTCCAATAGGTTCATGTGATAATTTATGACTTGGGGATATGTTCAGGTGAAGTATTGGGTCGCCCGAGAGGATTTCGGCGCTTATTGTGGAAAGTTAGCATTTTAAATGTTTTAGAGATGTTTAAGCTTAATTTGAAATAGACTTTGGTGTTATCGATGTACATTTGGGATTTCGAGCCTTGGAATAGCTTAGTTATATCATTTGGGACTTGTGTGCAAAATTTGGGTTCATTTCGGTTGATTTAATATGTTTCGGCATGAGTTTTGGAAATTAAAATACTTGAAAATACACAAGTTTGATTCGAAGTGCGATTTGTAATTTTGACATTGTTTGATGTGATTTGAGCCTCGAGTAGGTCCGTGTTATGTTATAGGACTTGTTGGTATATTTGTACAGGGTCCCGAGTGGCTCAGATGAGGTTCAGATCATTTCGGATCATTTTTGGTTAAGGCTGATGGCACAGTTTCTGGTGTGACCGCATCTGCAGAGGGATGGTCGCAGATGTGAGCCCGCAGACACGGCACTTTGGTGGCAGAAGAGAAATTTGGACTGGAAGAGGGGGGCGCAGAAGCGGAATGCTAGGTGCATCTGCGCGTTCGCATAAGCGGAAGGCAGCGCAGACGCGGAAGCTTGAATCGCACCTACGTTTGCGTAGAAGTGGAACCTTTTCTACGGGTGCGAAGGCTGGCCTCCAGTGCTTCTCCGCAGAAGCGAAGTTTTGGTCGCAAAAGCAACGCTGTAGGTGCGGAAAATCGCTAGGCAGAATGCTATGGTAAGTACGAGGGTTTGGCTCATTTTCATTTTATTTCTTCCATGGGAGCCGACCTTGGAGCGATTGTGGAGCGCCATTTTCATATTCAATCATGAGGTAAGTGATTTCTACAAGTTGTGAGTTAAATATACGAATTTAGGCTTTTAAATACATGAAATTTTGTAGAAATTGTGGGATTTTAAAGAAAACCTAGGAATTGGTAATTTTGGATTCTAACCACGATTTTGGAAATGGAATTAGGAATAAATTACTTATTTGAGTTCGTGGTATTATGGGTAATGTTCATCTTTGAAAAGTTTTGAAATCCGGGCATGTGGGATCGAGGGTTGACTTTGTTGACTTTTCGAGCGGATTTGGAAATTATTATAAATTGTTAAATTATACGTATTGGAGTATATTTTAATTGATTAGCACATTGTTTGACTAGTTTCGGATAGTTTGGCTCTGAACTGAAGAGTTAGAGAGGCTTTGGGGCCGGTTATTGGAACTTCGAAGCGAGGTAAGTCTCCTGTCTAACCTTGTGAGGGAGAAACTACCGCCTAGGTGATATAATGGTTATGTGCTACTTGTTGTGGGTGCTACGTATGCACGAGGTGACGAGAGTCCGTACGTAGCTAAAGTATGTTTATGTCCGGGTAGACTTAGGACTCTATCATGTAATATTTGAATTATTTGAACTCCATTTGCTAGCTTAAATATTTGAATTTATAATGGAAATTGAGTTAGAAATATAT